>VOMN01018877.1:0-62787 GCA_014899125.1 Orchestia grillus
CCTCTCAAAATTTTGGCGAATGACAGCTAGGGTTTTGTCGCACCGTCACATTTTTTTAAACACGCAAACATAACAATGAAAAAATGCAAAGGATGCATTGAGGATTAACATTGAAAATTGAGGGCGCAAAGAGTTTGAGCGCGACGCACGACCACGTTTGTCACGCTGGTCGACTGGTTGCGGGCCAGCGGCGGCCCGCAGCAACGAGCTAGGCTCGTGCTCGGCACGCGAAGCAAGCGTGCTCGTTGGACGAGCTTTCGGCTGCAACATCTAGACCTGCTGGCTCATCTTGCGCTTGTTCCTCTCTCACTTGCGTCAGTAGGTGAACTGTGACATGGCCGTTTTCCCATGCATTGGTATGCTTGTCTGCGACGATCGCTCGAGATGCATTGTAATTCGCGTGAGAATTCAACTCCTACATGATGTTCATTGCTCACTTTAAACTATACGAATGATGAAAAGCAACAATATCCTTGTTGATGTCATTTTCAAGAAGCTGCTCTGAGGATAGAATTCAACATATGCATGTTACAGAGCGATCATACTAGGTGACGAATATCATAAATTCTTTTATTACAAATGATGCACCAAATGAATGATATCTATTCGTACTAGCAATTATTTCGATAATAGGAGCAAAAAACGTACGAACTCTTGCACTTGCCGTTAGCCGCATCGCACGGCAGGATGACCTCTAAATCTGTGTGTCAGACGTACACGCAGCTCTGCGTACATAAAGAGCAAGCAGCTATTCTTTAAAGCGTCCTCAAATAATGGTGAGGTAATTGCAAACATTTTGAATTACATATATTCAACTGTGATTCTGGGAAGCTGTACCGCTTTTCCTTAATTCTAAGAGCGCTAATCAGATGGTAATCTTTTTCGAAAGAGTTTACAAGTACCATTGTCAGCATTAAAAATATGAACCAAGCAATGTAGTTCACCCATATTTAGCGGGTGATACTTTTAGTAAATTATACTAATCATAGGGTCCGTTTCTTATTTGCTTATTTACGATACCAAATACAATATGGTTTCATTTTTCAATTAGGCCTATTTTCCTCTGAAGAAACGACATTTTTCAGAATAAAACAAAGGATATTGATTTTCTCTCAGAGTGAATATATTAGATTCGCCTTGATGCACCGGTGTGTAGCGTTAAAACGAAGTCCAAAAAGACAGCGCGCTGATCAAGCGAGCTCTCGATCTCTCGTGAGCGATGGCGAGGCCAGGGGCGAGGTAACTGAATAAGTTCCAGTGTCTCATGAGGAATCGTTATCGATGAGGGGTCTTACATTCACAGGGCATTAATACGTGTAGACTGTGTAGAGCATATCGAAAGACAAGGTTCATTTGAGGGACTTCAGGCACAAATATGATTTGAACAAGACTTGCAAAAAATGGGTATATATGTTAAGAAGATATCGCAGACCACTGTAGAGAGAGAAGTAAGAGGTTGTTTGCAGTTGACAAGGATAAAACAGGCAAATTAAGTATTAGCCACTAACAATTCATTTAAGTTGATGCTTCTTCCACCGATGTTTTAAGGAATTTCACTTTCATGTAATAATACGAGTTCATAATCTTTCTCTTACGGAAATACCACTGCCGCTGTTACATATCAGCGCATTAGTTATAAAAATTAAATCAAACTTTTTGGTTCAAGTGTACATTAAAATCCATCTCCGAATGCTTGTCGATATTTGTTTCTTCTCCATTCTTTCTCATCGAATTTGCTCCATTTTAAGAGCTATTTCAATGATATTATTTCCTGGACAGGTTCGTCTCCGAAAATGGCAAATAACTGCAATACGGTATTACTGTACAGCCCAACAAATACTACAGGCGATTGTCCAGGTGTGATGTACTCAGTACCCTATGATTCGTGTTGAAAAATGTTTAGCTTTAGGTATTCGAAACATGTACTCTTGACGCAAGAGAATCTATTTCAAAAACCTGCTTGAGCAGGAATCAAATGATCCTTAAAATAAATGCGTCATCCCTCGAGGATCTCCTGCAGTTCACAGCCCCAATTTTTCTTCTTGTTAGGCTTAAAATTTTCCTGAACATCTCGAAATGATGACTAGCTTAAACTTCGATACCCGAGTATTAACTTCAGGGAGCCTGGCTAAAGAAGCAAAGGATCATTTGTTGACTGGATTAATTTGACTGCTAGAGACCCATACTTCCTCCTCCATAACGAGAAGACCGACTTAACTTGGATTCTTTTGGCGAAGAATACTTAATGTATTAAATTGCCCGAAGACCACCGCACGCTGAGCTTATATAGCAGCGGATGATGAGAGTGCAGTATCCGTTAGCTGTGCATGCGCATAAACACGTTCAAACGATAGCCGTTAGTCATAATTGGCTGAAGAGAAATTCACCATTAAATAATGAATCTGCTTAAGCGGTGTACACAGTCGCATTAAAGTTTTTTGTATCGATCCGTTACACTCTGGAGCTGAAGTAGCAATCAATATTGAGTACTAATATTCTGCTCAGCATCAACGTACAAACTTTGTTTATCGATTTAGTCACACCAACTTCTTGTCTTAATAACTATAAAATTCAGAAATCAGAAAAGTTAATTAGTTTATGAGCCACCAAACATTATCCTTTTACATCAACCTTACCTCACTCACTATGTTTTTAAATGTATTTGGAAACTATTGCATCAAATTAACATCCTACCGCGTAGGGATTTAACATTATACGTTTGGACAAAAATCAGAGTCATTATTTTCAGTGTATTATCTTCCAAGGCAAATGTACTGTCTTATAGACCTCAGGAAGAGATTAATAAACAACATGATTTCCGGATCGTTAGAGAGGTACGACTCCGAATTTATGTGGAGATATGACTCGTTTAAGGCGATCTAAGTTAGGCTCGTGGCTCTCCCTGATATTCAAGACCAACACTGAGATCCTGGCTTTTGACGCAATAATATATATACCTGAGGCAAGACATTCATTCCTCATTGAGACAGTGGACCAGCATCTTTTTTTAAACGACATAAATTCTACTTGAGGCACCTTAGTACAGCGTGTTTTCACAACTCGCAACGGAATACTTTCCACAAATTCCATTGTGCTGTACTAAAATCATCAGCCACTTTCTTCAAAAGTAAAAGAGGTTGATACGTGTTTTTCAATTCCTGTACCGAGAATCCAATTATGGTCCAATTTTGTTGAGATCCCTCAATAATGCTAGCCAAGAAGATGTTTCGCAGCATGCCAATCTTGCTCGAACAATAATTTGTTTTTTTGCTGTGCACGCAAACCAATGTCGTCTCAGAATCTAGACAGAATTTTACAGTAGCGATATGCCGGTCAATGTGGGGATTACATCACTGATGAAGTCGAAATTTGTATCCTCAGTAAAGGATAACAGAGCTTTAAATGTAATGAGAGATCCACCTGAATTACGGAAACAGCCAGTACGATCATAAGGCTTCTTCCCGTTCCTTCCTTTTGTTATTAGCTATGTCATATCACACGGCTCCTTTTGTGTAGTAAACTCTGTGATGTCAGAGCTTACCATTGGTTTCTGTCGCAAAAAGCTATTGCAATTGTACCTCAACCCTGAATATTGTCCTTGTGACGCTCCTCATACTTTGGAGTGTTGAAACAGCAATGTTTAAGTCGATGAATATTTCTGATCATACATGCAATATACGAGTAGGTATCATTTTCAACGTAGGCATATAATTATTAGCTCAGCAATTTAAAATTCCGTCTGAAAGGTTAAACGTGCATCGTGCCACAGTGAAATAGAAATGTCAGATCCTGAGATTTTCTTACCCCTCAATATGACAGTGGATCCCAAAGTTTTGGATTTGTTTAATTCTGAACTTGTCCATTTCTTGAATAAGATGTTTCGCTAATCAGATCCACAAATTGAAATTGAAATATGTTTCTCATAATATGTTTTATGCGTGCAGTCACAGATGACAAGAACACAGCGGTGAGGGAATAGGCACTACTTTCACTACTACTGTATGTCCTTTGACTTTACAGTAAAGAGAAAAAAGTTCATTAACGATTGTCATAATACTCAAAGAATATCTCTCTGTACCCTAAAAATGAAATTCTTACATTTCAGTTACCATGAAAACAATTTCGAATCAAGCTTGGACTACGCTCTTTACTTCAGTACCACAGGTCCCAACACCAATAAAAAAACTAAAATCAAAATTCAATCAAAAAATCAAAAATTATAGGTATTCAGGCATTCTTACCCGTTTCACAATTTTCTTTTAAGCCAAATCTGGCAAAATTAATTTCAACCACTTTTTGCAATCTGTGGCAAGCATTGGTCACCAAATGAATTTTCGCTTGATTCTTGCAATGCCCAGAGGTCTGAAATTTGAGGATTTTGATCTGACAAATTTTAACCAATAGCATAGCTCAGGTTTCCAAACGAATAAAAGAAGCCTTGGTCCTTATTGCAGAGTCCAAAGGTCTTTATTTACGACTACGAAGACTAGGTGAGGACCAAAAGTACACAACTGTCCCAGACTCTCAAGACAAGGGGCTCTATATGACATCTAGCTAAAGTCCAAACCCGTCATGCGCAAGGCCAGTGACAATTTCTTCTAAGACATTAAGCTATGTCCTTACGGAAGGAGATAAACTTCAATAGTACGTCCGCAATCATTTATCATATTTTTGCGAAGTTATAAATTCGATAACATAAGAGTATTCAAGTGAGTGTATGATATTAGGTATCACTAGGGATTTATTCAACAAGAAAGATGGGCAGTCAGATCAAAGGAGGCACGGCTTGGAGGGCCATGGAAAAAAACTTCTAGATCTTCTGCGTTTCTATCATTACTGACTTTTTCTGTGAGCAATTGTGCATTGTCCACCTATTGCATCCCAAAGACAATCTTCTTCACTTTTCCTCTGTCAGGAAATGTACCGGGCACGAGGTGTTGAGATTGCAGTCCGTTGCACCGCTTCCTGGTAGCGTGCGTAATCAAAAAACATACAGGGTGTCCCAAAAAATCGATACCCAATTTTCAAGGGCTGTAGTTCAGAAACTATTAAACTTACAAAAAATTGAAAAGCCACACGCTGTTTTTTAATATTTATTCCATCTCTGTACAAAATTTCAGAAGAATTGATCCAACCGCTTTCTTTAAGCAGTAGTGTCAGTGGCCGATACTGAAAACCTGTCTGCGCACTTTTGTTAAACTTCGAATTTTATGATATTAAAAACATGTTTTTAATAGCTTTCAACCGTTTATTAAATACCATTGAGCAGACGCAGCTGCTTCTATAGAAAAATGTGAGATACTTTCTAAAAAAAAGCAGACAGATGAGATTGAAGAGATGAATTGTTTCATTAGAAATTAATGGCAACCTAAATATGAGCAACGTATCAAAACCTGCAAATGGAAAACCTACAAAATAAACTTCATTTATTATTCCATCCATTCAAAAAAATACTATCCCCTATCCTACTGTACCCTCATATATGAGGGAAAAAGACCAGAGAATGATGTGCTGCAGTGAAACACGATTCCCTTGAAATGTTCTGATTGTTCTATCTGCCCTAAATCTCAAATTCCTTGTCAAATAATTTACTTTTCAAGATATTAATAGCAAGCTATTAATTTAGCCACTGAAAATCCCTCATATTTCAGCTTGGCAACAAGGTTGTCATCCCTTGGCGGGTGCCGTGATTCAGTGTGCCAACGATATTTAACGTTCACCTTGAATGAGTTGGTGAGGCAGGGTTTGTGTAAGATAAGATTAATTAATTAGTGCTCAGTGATATCATTAAGAGATATTGTGAGACTCTTCTTGAAAATATGATTATTTTTCAGCTTGAGCCGGAAAACATAAATTTCCGCTTAGAAAAAGCATTTAAATTTCGATATAATTTCGCATGCAATGAAACGTTGAGCAATTTCAATTTCAAATGCTGACAACTTAGCGTCACGAAAAGACAAATCCAGGCTCCAATTTTTGGCTTTCTACTTAGAGAAAAGATACTCTAGGGCTCCTTTAACTCGGCATCATTTAACTTCAGTAGTTTTCTAAGGTCTGTTATTATGGAAAGATATGGAAAATCAAGTAGACTTAAGAAGGCCCAAACCTAGTATTTGTGTTTTAATTTAGACAGATACCTGAACTACTCCCTACTCAGGTTCATACCGAAAATGGTAGTCAATAGCAAGCTTATCGTAATGCAATCTCAGGGTAAGGCATCTTAGTGTCGTTGGACACCATAGTGAAATCTTCGTCCTATGAAGGCATTTTTAGCGCAAACGCTTTCAGGCTATGTCTTTTTTGTTACCAGTTTTGAAAGTCTTTAAACATATCATTTTCTCGAATGGAAATTATCAGAGCTAATTTTGGGCTGAAAATGGGCAACTATTACAAAAGAATTAAATGCCCGTTTGAATTTTTTTAAATGCTTGAACACATGTACAAAAAATGCGATCTATAAGTTTTCTGCGAAGCATTAGGAATAACAAAATATAACTTCTTTAACGAAAGTGAGGCAGGGTGTGACAAGATATCTTGTTCATTTGAAAAATCAGTGATAATGAAAGTACTTGAGATATTAAGGATACAATCTTATTGTATAAATATGAATTAAAAGTTTTGGTTACATCATTTTGAACGCTAAGTCACTTAAGTGCCTCCTTCCACTGTCAATACACTGCAATACTCGGTTTCTGAAGCATCTCTCTCGATCTAGCAATAGGAAGTGAGCAGGCAGTTAGCATAGGTTCGGTTAAGTTGATCTGCCGTCGGGCCTCAGACGAAGTTAATAACTCTGCACCCAGTAAAAAATAGCGTGTGCCGAAATACAGAATCGTTAGGATTCAACTTTCAGACTTAATGTCCACAAGATTTCCACACCTGTTTTATTCGCTGAAAACTTCCTACTTTTTGATTGGCTATCACATATGATAGTTTGCCATCCGTGAATGAGAAGCTTTTACTTGAAAGGCTTATTTTTGAAGAAAAATAGCATTTTATGGGCAGCGTTTAAAAAGTTTTACAATAGATCATTAGTTGCCTATCTCTGCAGTGCTTCTCAAAGTATGCAATGTGGTGGACCGGTATTTCATTTCAGAGTGATGCATACCGGTGATATTTAGTAGTAATATGCATTTATGCCTGAAATGATATATATAATGAACATAAATCATAAAAGTTGACAATTTTTTAACCTTCTATTTATTTTGTAAGGAAATAATAAATACATAAACATATAAAACCGGTACTGGTGCCTGATGGCTCGCGAACCGGTGCTATAGTGCCCGGATAACCAGGCAGTGGTGCAGAGGCTGTTAAGACGGCAGCAAAGAAAATGGTTCTCGCTAAATCCCCAAACGCCGTGAGATTCAATTTGGCCATAGGGTGATTCCTGCGTAGGGACGGCATGAAGAATTCCTAAAGTTCCATGATAGCGACATCATTTTTTATCCCATTCAACTTAAGGTAGAATTCTCTTTCCTTTCGACAACAAAGATTGAAAGTGTTCCCTAATTCTATGTCTTTGAATTTGCGTAATGCTTTCTTTCAAAGAAAGAGCATAGCATAGTTCATAGAACGCGTCGCCACATGTAAAGTACATGACAATAATCAGGCGGGAATGCATGAGTACGTTTGAGGTCCTCGAGTGCTGACTGATCATGCGCCAAAGCTCAGACCAGCGCGTGATCAACGGCATCTGCAGCAGTGAAACAACATCTGAGAACTTGAATTCCAAACCAAAATTGAGAATGGTAACCTGCAACACTTTAGTCTACTCTTATTAAATCTGTAACGTCTTTGTATGTATGTAAGTATGTAAGTATGTATGTATGCATGTATGTTTGTATGTATGTATGTATGTATGTATGTACGTATGTATGTATGTATGTATGTATGAATGTACGTATGTATGCATGCCGATTTTGTTTTAATACATAAAAATTATAGTCTCAAGTTCAACTGAGTAAAAACCTCTTCTTGTCTACTCGCAATTCTGAGGCGAAAACGTTTTTTGACGAAAACTATTTTCGTATTAATCAAGCTAGAAAACTTTCTTCAAAACTAACGACAAAACGTTGTTAAGACTTATTGAATGGGATTCATACGTTCATACAACGCAATTCTCCTCTAGGAAAAGTTGAAGCATGCTAGTTAGTTACGTGAAAATACGAATTTTTTAACACATTTTCTTCGATGATGCCATTTTGGGGTAAAATGACCCACCTGTGGGTCTTGTCGCATGAAATGTATTAAAAACAAGTTCCCCAAATAGACCCACCTAAACGCCGTTGATTCTACGAATAAATGTTGCCTATGGAAAAATTCAAATGAGCTTGATTATTGCATGTAATATTATAAATTTGTGGATCCATCCCTGACCAATATGTGAGAGCGAGAGAGGTCGACTGGTGGAAGCGGCAGAGTTATTTTGGTGGGGCTGTATGGAGGAGAAGTCTCACGCTCAAGAACACGTGTTGGCCGCATGATGCTGACGTCCAGTCCCCTCCTGATGTGTTCAGATAAGAGATTTTTCTTAAGGTCATATCTTCACAACAGGTGAGCAACCAAACTTTAAGGCGATGTGTTCAATTGTGTGTATACACTGTTGACTGAGGTAGAACGCAGGCTCTTTCACTGTTAGATATGGAAATGCATATAAAAATGCTTATATTATTCTATTGAGTTCGTCGAATTTTTCAACTATCATTTCTTGAATGAAAACTATGCAATTCACGTATTAAACCTGGCGAATAACATAAAAATTCATGATGTTTCAGGGCATAGCAAAAATCAAACTGTTGGAATGAAAAGCATACGAATAATGAAAATTAAGTTTTCGGCTTAGCGAAGAAACTAATTTTAGCAAGAAATAAAAGTAAGATAAAAGTAAGTTGAATTTCGAATAAATTTACAGCAAATACCTTCAAAGTAGACCTGTGTATAGTGAGGCCAGTTTCAGACACTAAAAACTCTTTGTGGATTCAAATATTAAAAGGAAAATTTAACACATGTCTATACCTAAAAATACGTCAGTATTCAAAATGAAGCAAAGAATATACCAACAATTTTGCATAAGACGTCATATAATGACTTCTATTCTCACCAATATGTAACTTATCGACAGAGATAATATTTTCGGCAATTTTTTACATGTGTTCTGTGATATCTTTATAAGTTTCTACTCAAGCTTATGTCAGACATGGTACGGTGACGCGACGATGGGCAACTCGGTTTTATAACTCTGCAGTCTGAGTTGACTTGTTGACGCCTTTGATCCAATGTAAAAAGGAAGGTCTTTCCAAATGTTTGCAAAATTACTCACAAAAAAATCATATTCTCAGTTCGAATTATCTTCTGATACTAGGAACTGTAATTTTATGAAGAATTATGCAATATTTTTTAAAGTTACGAAAACAAGACATTGTGTTCCAGTGGATTACGCTTATGTTATCGATTTTAATTCCATGAATTAGCAAAGGAATTACTGAGCAAAGCTTTCACGGACACATTCAAACAATTCATCAAGTAAAATCGAACATTTCACCGTCAAATTAATAAATTCAGTCGCAGTAAAAAAAATATGCGGTATAAATGAAGTGAATGATGCTCGTGAATAATATATAACCATCAAAATTTTGAGTTGTCACAAATTATTACAGTTCAAGCTTTTGGATTTTTCAGCAAGGAAAAGTATTTATCCGTAATTCTCCCGGTCTAATATTGACGTTTAATGCTATTCATAAAAATTGCGACTGAATATGGGCAAAAAAACATCCAACCGTGCACCTCACACTGAGTGAATGCTCGTGCTGGGTGCCTAAAAAATCATCAATTGTGATCAATGGTTACTTCAATCAACCATTGTCGAATAATTTGATTATTAGGAACGTATGGCAAAAATAGAATGAATTTTTAAGAGAAATTTGTTGAATTACAGCGCTATATCAAACTAACCAACCACTCGGCACGCGCCTGTCTTGTCAGTGAATGCAGCTGGGAAAGGGACTTTCTTTGGGAAATTTTGGTCTCGTAGGAGGAGCGAGGTCATCTCCACATGACTCGATGATTTGGAGATCAGTGCCAATACCTGAGTGAAATGCTGTAAAACTGATATTTTCCATCTTATGAAAGAATTGAATCTAAATCCGAAGACTGTAAAAAGATCAAAATCCTGTCCCAAGTGATAGGGCTCTTCACGTTTTATCTCACCAAACATACAGTTTTCTACAATGGATATTTTCAAGTTATTGTGGTCTTCACATTTATTGTGGTCTTCATTTCACAAATGCTCTTAGTTTCTCCACATCTTGCGTGAGTCGATGCAAACATTGATGATTTTTATGAGTAGCTTGAGACAACTTTTTCAGTAGTTGCATTTACGGTAACATGCGGTAATGAACTTCGAGTCAAATTAGGGATTTCACGATACGTTACTTGTGTTTTTAACCAGACAAACGTTATGCACTACAGGAGAGGGTCCGTAAACCAATGAGCTTATCGAATGAGTAAGGCAAATGTGGGTGATCGAGGCATTAGCGAATGAAATGATTAAGTAAAGTAGAGATTGTTGTATTTGTACCTCTATAACAACAATGTAAAGCATAACAAAATATCCTGATCCTTTCCTTGGTCTCGCCGTAGGAAACTCTGAGAACAATTTAGGTTGCCTCACTGTACGCTGATATTGATGAATGATTGTGCCGGTCCCCCTATTTTTAGATGGAAACTGAGCACTTCTGTAGTCACCTTGACAGCAGAACGACCCAGCTCGGAGCTCGCGCTGTTCAGCAGGAAGTGGCCGGGCGCATGTGCGCCAAAGAATCACGTTCGTTTCACGTGATGTCTTCAGAGTTTCAAACCCGTGTCGAGCCATAACGCTGCTCTTGCGGGAGGTCATACTCGTAGAAATGATTTTTTAGTACGTTTACTGCGACGGGGCTGTTTTTTATGGATTGAAATGCCCTACCGGTGGTTCACATCGAAGAAAACTTATGAATTTCTACACCAGCACTTGGATAAAATGACGTAAGAAGGGACTCACCTCGCTATGAATCTATCAATAAAAGTGCAGCATTTGAATTTTTGTGTTACTGTTCGTCTGGACCTAAAATAAGGATATCCCTCATTTAATAAAGAGAGTTAGAATGAACGATAAAATACATAAGTTTCGAGGAAAAAAAACAAAGAAAGAAAGAAAAATCGTTTATTCCGAAATCAGTCTTATGCAAAGAATGGTTCAATCGGGTTTTCAAACAGTAAGACTACAGCCTTAAAATTATGTGTGGAAGTCGAATTGAAACTTCTAATTATGATTCTCAATTGGAAGATAAGCACCAAAAGTTAAAATTAACCGTCATTGCATAATATTTAGGCATATCTCTCAAAATAAAAAACCTACAGTTTAGATATTGCCCATAATAAAGAATAAAAGAACGAATTATAACCACATATTATTTCTATATAGTTTTCTTCACGTCGTTTTTACCATATTTTCTGTGTTTAATAACATTTTTTATTTCGGGAATAGGTGAAAAATTATTGATTTTCATGGACATACTTTACACTTCTTGATGAAGCTATGAAACACGACGGGCCGGTGTCCAGTCGCTAGGGTGCTGTACGCTGGGCGGTCAAAAATAAAGATCCTGGTCGTAAAGTCGGAGGAATTTAGGGTGGAGTCATAGTCGACAATATCTTACCACTCCGGATCTATCATACGTCTTAACTTCCTTAAGAATTCATGTTTTCATATTTGTCTCTCAAGCCCGCCAACTCCCTCATTCCACCATCTCATTTCAATCCTTCTGGTGGTACATTAATTTTAGGACAATCAATCCATGGTCTCGTCTGTGATTGCACCCAGATAAATAACTAAGTAAAAATACCTATAACTTAGAAAGTGTTCAGCAATGAGTACCTTCAAAAGAGAACCCTTGTAGCTTCGATGGAGGAGTGAGAGTCAGCATCCAGCGTCAACAAAAAGTACCTGAATGCAGCGTTGGACGTTATACTTCAAAATTAAATGTCAACTGCTTGTCTGACACAGCGTGCATAGGTTTCAAAACCTTCTTTGCAGGTTCAAAATGTTGCGAAGAGGTATGGAATATTGCGAAAATAATTTTTTCTGCACTTTAATGTTTACTCTCAAGGAAAATTTTAATGGAAAAGTACAATTAAATACTTCTCGCTTTATTCTGAGGCTGCTTAAACTCACAGTGGCCTACCATAACGAAATAATTAGTTTTTATACCAAGCGTGTGACCGAAATCAAGAAACTTAGAGTCCATTCTCATTTTTGAACGATATGATGTTGTGGAGCGCATGTTTCATTCAGTTACTCTTAGACACATCCAGAATACCTGCTTTTGGGCCGTTCTTTTTAAAAACATAGTATTGCGGAGCGACGCGCGGTAGGTTGTTCCCACTTGCACAAACTGAGTTGACTGAGTTGACTGAGTTGGACTGAGTTGGACTGAGTTAACTGCGGATGACGCTCAGCACGAAATTACAGAGCAGCATCAATGCAAAATCCTAAAGGCAAATTTCTACCATTATGTATTCGTGCATGACGAATCTACCGGCTATATTAGCCCAGTCAATAATAGAAAGAAGAATCAGTGCAACATCAACACCAAACGTTGCTTGCACACCTATCGCATTGTACATTTTGTATTTTGTATCAATTGAAGCATTATGCATACACATGTACTGTGTTATTTTAATCATTTTTCATAACGTATTTTAAAGAATTCCCTGTTTATGAGAAATACATTGTACGAAGCCCTCATTTGTCGTGCCTTATTAGACAAGAATAATTTTATGTATTCAGAGATAGCGTGGCAAAGCACAAGCCTCCCATTATGTTCAGAGCTGATTGCTAAGGAAGATCGTGGTTGATTACTTTAGTCAGATTGACCAATCAGAACTGACTCCTGAATCAGGGTTTGGTACTTTGGACCCCATCCATCCAAGCAAACGAGACGCATCGCTATGACGTCAGAACAAGGCCAAGAATACGAACACCTGTTACTCGCACATGGATGGAGAGTATCGGCAATTCAAAACAAAACGAAAACAGACGAATAGCAATAGATGGCCCAATGACAATTTACACTGATATAAATAAAATATAGCATGCTGCTTCAGTCAATTTTCGTTTCTTGAAAGAATTTGAAGAAATGGAGCGTGCTTATAACGAATACACCGAGCAGTCTGCCAAAGGAAGTGACTGGGGGCGTAAACATCTTTAGAATTTGAAATAATTTACAGTGCGACGATTTCATAATATCAGGGTTGATTATTCGCAAATGGACTCAACTTAGGTTTTTGTAGCGTTCATCCAAACAATGTAGTCATGCATTGACTTTATTTTTTAATCTACTTGCATGTCAAGCGTGAACGATTGTAGTTCGGCATTAACAACTCCTGATTTTAATACGTGCATTTCATGCAGGATCACTTTTAATAATTCTCAAGAGAGTCATGAGACATGTTCGTGTCTACAATGCATCAGATGATTCGATTAACTATCATTTGTGGAATGAGTAATTTGTTCGTGGGCACGAACGGTGGTTCAAGACTGCATCCCCAAGATGGCCTTCACGTGCATTAGATTCTCCTTGGTAATACAAGGTCACACTCTCGTCATTTCCAGCAAGAGCTCAAAGATTCATGATTACGACGCGATTAAACGATAAATAAATGATAAAATAAGTCACACAAATTCTCATGAAGTCTATAATTCACTATTGGGAAATCGACCCAGAACTATTCGTAATTTTTTAAAACGATCCGTTTAAATAAAACACTAAAATCTAAACGCTCGTTATAAGTATTTTTAACTTTTAGGTGCCCGTGATCTAGAATTAGAGCGAGTTTGAATTTTCTAAAAGAATGATTCCATCGAATGCCCTGAGATGAAGGGCATAGCGACTTATTTCCTCAAGTATAGGTTTTCAAATGTACTGCGCAAAGTACTGATCTACTGCGATCTACAATAGTAATCTATGTGAGAAGAAATTATTAAGCATGACTGATACACTCGTTTACAATTCTGTGCCTCAACTGTGAACGGATGTAAAAAAATCCTCTGAGCAGCTTTCATGACACGATCAAATCACTCTAATTTTATGCGGGTCTATCTAATGATGCACAAGTGCAAATTTTCCTTTTCTGCATGCAGATCACATTTTTCTAACGTATACATTGGGGAAGGATTGTGTTCTGCTCAATAGGGAAGCCAGTCAATAACGCTGTCGAATAAATATCTCACACGGTCTACGGGATAGAAATATCACAGTGTGCCATCGCAAAACTCGTGCCAAGGTGTAGTTTACATGCAGCAGGCGTACCCGTACCCACTTCATGGCAAGGTACAAAGTCCGTTTCGCGCAGCCAATGTCTACGCCAAGACTCTAACGCCCATGGGCACTGACACACGTACCATGCAAGTTATACTCAATAAATATAAACACGTTGTTCACGTGATTCAGACGTGATACACCTCATTGCAGTTACTTTTTATGAGTATACAGTGGTGATTCTTATCAAAAGATACGAAGGCAGACAAGGCCTTCAGACTATGTCTGGTTCTCATTACGTAGATAAATCAGCATTTGGGACAAGTGATACCATAGTACATGACCAAAATAATGTCTCTATGAACACTGGTCATCACAAATGAAGTTAATCAATGGACTAAGTTTCTCTTTATTTACTGAGATCTCACTTGTTTTCTATGTTAATCTTGGCTAAAAAATCGCTCTGGGCAATACAATTTTCCATTTTTAACGACTCATTTCAAAAATATCATTCGCAAATTCTATCGTATTTCTTAATACACTGGTCCAAATTTAAAACAAAATTCACAAGAAAGGTAGGTCTCAAAATTTAGTCTAACTGCTATCAAATGGCAAGAACTTCTGATAGCCCGAGATAAGAAGACTGTAATAATGAAAATCGATCCACATTCGCAATACAGCTCATTGCATTTACTAAGGACTCGACCAAGTACTTGAGCTGAGTTGTATTTTGATTGTAGTAACTGTCGCAAAAATTTATGGTGGCAAGAAAACTTAAGTGTCCTAAATGATCAACTTCGTGAATGAGTGTTGAATTTAGTTCACATATTTTTAATTTCATCGTATTTAAATCCATATAATAGTTTGATTTTCTTGATAATGATTTCTGTTGCTTGTATTAGTAAATTTATTTTCGTTCCTATTAATTTGCTCCCTCAGTATGGAGTTACTTCGGATACTAGTAGATGAATAGCCTTCTATGTACATATTACCAAGTGACATTGATTCTTATTTCAACCTTGATTGGAGTACAGTCCCAGCTAAGGAGCTGTTTTAGACGATGACGTATGTACCTCACCAAGATGCAAAGTTGCTAACATTTCACAGGAGTTACTCGAAGCAATTATTCAAGACTGAGCTTCACTGAAGTTTGTACGATAATGGAACTTCGAATGTATCTTTCATAGAGTATGCAAAGCTAGCTAGGATGTCATAAGCATCGCAGTGCTTCCCCTAGATGTGCTCTAGTTAACACTTGTTTATTTTATGTGTTACTCACCTCATTGCAGCTCCAAAACTCGAAATTTTTATCAAACTTTCTGAGAACCATCCGCTGTTGTGCGCTGGAGACATGCAGCAACTATTAGTCTCTATTTGAGTGCACTCTTTTACTCACTAGGTAACTAAATTTGAACTTTTAGGCAGTTTCTTATATAAATGAAACGTTACAACATATGCAAAGGCATGTATCTATGGTTAGCATACGCTATTCTTTCTTTTAATTTTTTTTTATCCAGGAAACGCTTTAAATATCCATAAATTCGAAAGCCAAACAAGCAAGACAGTCCCCCCTGGCAATTACCTCAGGTTTTCCTAGTGTACCAGGATGGATCTCGAGCTCTGTTTCTGGAACATTGTCATCCATCGTAGGGATTTTTTCAGGAAAAGGAATAACGTACTGTAGGTGAGTGAGAAGAGGATGTAGTTTAATTTAGGTATATATGTGCTAGCACTTCATTTAACTTCTGAATTTATGTTTTTTGTTTCAAAATCATTGAATAATAAAGAGTACGACCTTTACGGACTCATCTGTGGAAATGATAGTTTATGATACAATACATTATCATTTGAGCATGATTGATCAGGGAAAATTGGAAAATTAGAATATGTAATATGTGACAAAGCGAGATTTAGCACAAAGATGTAGTATATTTACGTTTCAGCCACCGTCGACCAACGTGGGTTACGTGCTTCTCCGACGTCGCTGTCTAAACACGAACTCTAGCCTCTAAGTCCTGCCGTGTCTCAATTAAAACGATTTGTGGTAAATTAAAACCTAAAATAATAACGAGCCTCAAATAAGCGAAATGTAAAATAACATATTTTTGTACGTTAAGTTGGCTTCATTTCGTATCAACGATTGTTTTTTCTGTGTGATTGTTCTCATTAAAGTGATTGTAAATTAAACATCAAGCTTTGAAGTCAATGTTTGTATAAATCTTTATGAACTGTTCTGAAAATTAAGGTTTCATGCTTGTATTATGGAATATTTTAAATCCTGTATTGATAACGTTTTGTTTAGCACGATTAACAAAAAAAATTGATGATGCTTTCTAGATTTTTTTTCGATTCCTCTTCATAAAATAATAATACTAAATCTCATAAATTTCAAATGAAAGCTGGTGGTTATTCAAAATGTCCAGAGAATTCTTAAAAACGTCATTGACCAACAAACTTTTCATTCGTTAATTTTTTGAGACCCTAATAAAGGATTCAAGTTTGGTCGCTAAATTGACAAACTCTAGTGCACTACAAAACTACCATACTTAAAAGCGCACCGATATTTATTAATTTTCCAAAAATGGTACCTAGAAAAACTTTCACGTTTCCTCAGCCGCATGCTTGGACAATAAATTCACAAAAGTGTTTTCTCGCGTGTACACACTGACGTACCGCAGGGTCTCAAAGGTGTACCCAAAGTCCTGCAACACGTTTTTGGAGCTGCAGCGGTTCAAGACCATCCAAGCTCGGCCAGCTCTTCAGTTCATGGCCCAATGCACGGCGTACAAAACTCAGGGGAACCGTGAATGTTCCTGCGACGCAAAAACCGATCCATGAATCCGTGCTGCGCACCTGCGGCCTGTTCAGTCTACGTATGCTCAACTGGCGACTAAAAATAGTACCTAGTGAGTGGTGTTTCTACCAGTGTGAGCGCGTGAGTGTGCACTTGATTTGATGCAAGGAGTCGACTATTAGTTACATCGGCAGCAAAATGTGTGCGTACGGAAACTCGGAGGTTCTTACAATGCCTCTCTTTACGGTATATTAAATGGGTCGAAAGTTTTACGTAATTCTATTTATCATGTTCGTTCATCTCAAGTCAGACGTGTTGATGGATTTTGTCAAAATTCTCATGATTGAAGAATTGTTTTTACCCAATTATTTGCCTTAATTAAGGTTGCTTGCTTCTTTACCGTAATAACCAGAGAGCTCTTAGGTGTAGGGTGGTTCGTGACTGACTTTCATAGTTTTCTTTTCCATCCTTTCAACATAATGATGTGTCACTCTTGAATTGAGAGGGATTGATAATATTTTCATTGAGAATTCATGTACTAAAATTTTCTCGTAATGTTTTCATTTCTGAACATCGCTTCGTTTGATATAAGTGTTTTAATCGTAACTGATAGAGAACCACATCACTCAATATCAGTACGCAGAAAGTTACATTTTTATATCATTTTTTCAAGTCTTAGTGAGTATTGATCCCTAATAAGTTCGAAATATAACAACATCAACTGTAAAACTGTTCGCGCATCGTAGAGTTTAGGGCAGACTACGTTGCGTACGTCTTCGATGTACATGTAAATTTAATATTTCTCAACTCCTCATGACATACTCGAGCTCAACTTTTCCAACTGAAGACCGAAAATCATGTTAATGAGTAATTTACTTTAGTAATTGATTTAATCAAGATATAATGAATTAATCTCATATTATTGATTAACTATAAGTGCGAGATTAGATTCTTGAAAATTCTGTGTAAAGTTTCTGATCACGTGATTGAGGGTGAGAAACCTTAGCTATCACGCGCTGTTCACGTGTACAGTAAATTTCCTAGCCCACCATTGGTCGATGACGCCGCACCTCCGACGCTCATTGGTTGCCGCCTCTCACGCCTCCTCCCTTCCTCACTGGCAAAACATTTGAAAGTGTTAAAGAGAGATTTTTTCATTTCCTTACAATCGAACTAACTATTTATAAATATAAGATATATAATGACACAATTTCTTGATATAGCAAACTTTTGGTTCATTTACGTCAATGAGAAAGCAACGTAAGCCCAAAGCAAAGTGTAAAGAAGAGTGAACACCAGTCTGACAGTCACAGCCTCACAGGCCATTTATGAGCTTGCTGTGACCGTGGAGAGTTGCGTGGTGTAAGTGCTCCGTTGTATCACTGGGAAAGGAAACCTTGGATTTAAAAAAAAAATACGATGAAGAAACAAATTATGAGCAAACATTCTGGACCGCTATCTATTCTAAAATCTAGAAAGGTACGTTTCACCGGATATAGTAACCAGTTACCTTATTTAATGGTAGAGTTTCTGCTTCGAAAAGATTGTGGTCAATAACAGTTCATTTATTATGTTTATTTCCTTGCAAATAGCAACGATGTGTTCATGAACTTATACTAATGTCTCATCTTTAATATTTCTGATACATTATTGTTTTCCCTCAGTATCGAAAGAAAATGTAACTCGTTCAAAATTATGTTGGATTCATTTTCTTTCATTAAACACCTCTCAGATAGTATGCCCTTGTATGCATCATTATATCCTTGTATCTCTAGTTCCATTAATCCCTTTTGAGGAAATGACTTGAAGACTAAGTAAATAGAAAGTTTCCACTTGTAATTTAGTTGGCAGTTTCCATATAATTTCAGTGGTATAATCTAAATAAAAATAAAGTGATGTAATCTGAAGGAACTTTTTGTGCCATCAGCTGTCCGGGCCTATTCCTGAGGTTGAACTGGCCTTATAATTTCCAAGTTAATTAAAATCGCATTTGTCTTTGTATGATCCATCTGCAACAGTACGTATGAAGTAACAATTGTAGTACGCATCATTTTAATGTGTTCCCTCGTTATATCATGGACTTATAATAATTAATTTAATCATTACATTTATAAATTTTAGCTTCCATATTGTTTAGGATACTTGATAGCTGAGTTGAACCGCGAGCGCCAGCAGTAGCGGAAGTGTGCTCTGCGCACCCTAGTCATTCCGAGTTCGATGCACTGACAAAGAAATTCGTACGTGCGGTCGCCATTTTGGGAGCAGCTCAGGATTTAGACCGCTCTTGATGCGTATTCATTCCGACGCTTTTTTAACTTGAAAATTGATACTCTGTCATCGTTTATTCGTCGAAGTTTTTATTGAGTTTCTGGATTTACCACCGACTAATGTGTGTGTTGGTTATCGTGATTTTTTTTATTGTTCCCCAAGTATCTGCTTTACGAAAGTTATTATTTTAATGCGAAAAATTACCATGACCTTCTTTAACATCGTTTACTTGCCCGTGCTTACTTTCCCGGAGCAAGACTCAAGTCTCTGTCATCCAAAATTTCTCGTATTCTTAAAGTGGCAAAATCACGGAAGAGACCACTGAATCGTCAACTTTCCAACTCATAGAAACCATTTCCATGAACCCTGTATTCGTGACTTACTCATCACCGCTGCAGCTGTGCATCTGAGTATATATATGCAAAGGCGTTTTCTCGCTAGCTTGGCGCGACGCCTTTCGTCTGGGTAGACCGTTGAGAGAAGCTCCAAGTTTGAAGAGGAAGAGTTGCTTTAGCTGCTACTCGCGATCAATAGTAGAGCTACGCCCTGACCTAACGTACTCTCTCTTGTGTGTGCACCTCAAGTGATAGCGCTCAAGTCTACAAGTCTACGTGAAAGTGAGCCATGAATTGATGGCTGCAGCGAGGCTCAAGGCAGTACTAGAAACATATTTTCTTTGTGTCTGTCATTCTTGCTGCTTGCTTGAGTGTTTGAGAGAGATAGAGAGAGAAAAATGAAACAACTTCCAAACCTATGTGACTAAAATCGATTCTGTCATGGATGCGAACACAATTGTTCAGGTTTTTAGGAGCTGCAGTGTTGTGCTATTATTAGAATGTACCAGTAATAGTTTCGTTTCATGCTTTGTGCACTTTGAATGAAGGGCAAGCTTCTTATTAGTACATGGCCAACATGTTCCTGTTGTGAGTTGTTGCTAGGCTATCGAGTCGTAGCAGCTCTCTTTTCGATAAGAGGCGTCGCTGTCGCATGACAGGGGCGCCGCACCCTCTCTCTTTCTCTCTTCTCGCATATGGCGAGGCTGATGTAGAACTCTCATCGTAGAACACAGTACGGCAGATTCGGATACCTCGTGCGGATAATTTCGTACTTAATCCTGTCTAAGCTGGCTGAGATTCTGTTCAGTAGAAAGCTAAATGTTCATTTTTCGTATATGCTCGTTCACTTTCACGGAACTGCAGTGTACTGCATCTGTCACGGTGGTCTGGCTTCTATTCCTACCTGATATTCAGTACGAATGTATGACTCACACTATGTGAGCCGTCTCACGTTACCTGTTTAGTTGCACGAGCTGTCTCTGACCTTCCTTGACACACATTCAGGTGCCCTTTGAAATCCATCTTAAATGTAACACTGTAGCACGTTATTATTGATAAGAACCCTAACGCTACTCACGTAAGCCCAATGAATATATAATGAAGAGTTAAAAGGGGCAGCCGGGTGTGAGATTTGAGATAGGGTCGAGTGTGGAAGGGATGGAGGGCTGAGCTGTGAGGCAGACTTTGAGGGTGTGTCATGACGTCATCAGCGTTCGTTGGTGTGTGTGGCCTTCCTCGCTTGAACTGCACGCCTTCGCCGCGTGTTCTCATCTCCTGATCACGTGATCGCCACATTCCCGTCGTGTGACGCTGACTTCGCCTTTCAAATGGCGCACTTGAAGTTACAATTTTGTTATCAAAGTCAGCTGCAGTTCCACGAGCACTGCTGGTACACTGAAATTACCACACGGGCCTATTTTCTGTACAATAGTTTCGTGTTGTCCCAATATTGCGTCTGAATTCCCGGCTCGAGTTTGTTATTCACCCAATGAAGTTTTTCATTCCTTGACTGAGTATTTCGCGTGCAAAATTCATGTCATCCCTCATTTCATAGCTGCGAGGTTCTAAGGCGTTGTTGAAGTTTTTCCTTATCAGAAGTTGACGCAGAATTAGGCGTAGTTTCAAGTTTTACAAGCTCGATAAACATCTATGTTCGTCTTGCGAGTACGGTTTACGGCATTTGCGAGGTTCTCTTTTTCTTTGTTGCACTTGATACGAGTAATATGAAATTAAAAATGTAACTCTAACGCAAAGTATGCCTAAACTCGTACAAAGCGTGTACAAAGCTCTGAACCTTGTCATGCAACCTGAGGTATCTAGTTTGAGGCGATGCGTATATGTAAGAAAGTTAAATTATGGTGGTATTATGAAAGATAATGTTCGTAATAAGTAACTGTTTCCTGTACGAGTAGCTGGTGTAACTGGGAAACGATAAGTCTCAGACATGTGAATGACGAAGGCCGAGTTAGTGCTTCTTAACACCGACTTCTTTACTGCCATATTGCTGAGAAATATAAATTGTGCTGCAAACTCATACTGACTGTTCTGCAGCAAAGGGCTAAGCAATGAGGACTCGCTCAAAATTTATGCCTATTACTTTAGAAGAAGGCGGGGAAAACTCGAAACATGAGTGTTTCAATTATGACAATAGGATCTAGATCGTTGAAGCGGCGTGTTGAGAGGAGTGAACGGGGAAGGAACTGAGGATGGGGGTTGTGGAGGAGGCGTCACTCTGTCTGGGCGGTTGTCAATGAGCCTATGCCTTTAACTTCCCTTCAGGATATCGTAGTGTGTGGATGGGTCACTCTGTACGTGATGCTGTGTGGCCGGCAGTGCTCAGTCACTTTGTAAGCATGGAGAAGTTTTATCTTGAGTATGTACGGAGTCCTTGAAAACATCCTGTAAGCCATGTAGCATCCGCTAGCTCCACATCATCGCTGCTTTCTCTCAGCTGATTTTGGTTTATGGTGCATTCAATCAGCAAATATTTTTAGAAAATAAATTGAAAGTATATGTTGCACTACTCTGTATGGAAATCATAGATCGTAAAAAGCCTCAGGAAACTGGTTAGGTGTAGCGTCCATCGAACTAGTGACAGGCATCAGCTGCATGTTGTCTGTTGGACCGTTGTATCGCTTCTCTGAGTTGTCTCGACATTTTTTATGCCTCCGGCTATATTTATGTTCTTGACCTCGAATATCTGTGTGTTAATGATTTATTTTCCTTTTCAGTGGCCGCCGAGAAGCAACAGTGCTGACCTCGAGGCCAGTGAAGCGTTGCTGGCCCTGCAGTTCACGTCCTCATCATCCTCGATGTCGCCCAAGTCCAGCCTGTGTAATTCATTCAGAAATTCTGTGACCATGAGTGATGGAAACTCGCCTGAAGACGTCTCCTCTTCTTGTAATCCACACATTCCTAGCATAAACCAAGATTTGTTTATGGCGTCAAATTTTTCCCATCTCAACATAATGCCACAGCCTTTGGATTTACACGTGGAATCGAAGCGAATACAAAATCACTCCAACTCCTTGGAATCACATTCTGTTAGAAACGTACAGAACTTAGCGCCTAGAGAACTGCTTCACAATTCTCAACTCCAGTGCAAAGATACTTCCGCCTTTACTGATCTAACATCACATGAAATATCTTTGAATTCAAAAGTTCTTGACTCTAGAGAAAAAATGCTTACAGCGTTGAGAAGAAATACTGGCGAAGGAAGCTCACAAGATGGCGGAGCGGGGACTTACTCTACTTATCCTCCTCACGTGAACCTTCCGCCATCACCTCCTGCATCGCAGGGCAGAGCTTCTCCTCATCACATGTTTTTGGATTCGGATGGAGAAGATCTCAATGAGAGATTTATAAAGTTTAAAGAGGTTAGTATTATTTTCAAGATTCTGCGCTTCATGAAACTAGAAATTTGATGATTTTATTTTATCCCTATTGATTGGTTCCGATTCGACGTAGCTGTTGATATTTCAACATATTAATATGATTAATATTAAGTCTGGTTACTGACAACCTATATTCTCATACCTAAATTTGCACTGTGGATATTCCTGTGCTGACTCTTTGAATCAAAAAATTATTTCACGATGGTAAAAGGTCTCAGTTTTTGTTGTGTTGACTAGTATAATCGAAGATGTTTTCCTTACGTTGGTAAAGCCAACTTAACGTTCTTTTTCTCGTTTCAGAATCCCAGCTACCATGAACCAGACTCGCCCCCTATGTCTCCAGACCAGCACTCAAGGGAACCATTCAGTCCAACTGGTTCCCCAGCTCAGCTCTCAAGCTCGTCCGTGTCGAGAGGCGTTTCTGTTCCTGTTTCTGTCATCGTGAAAGCAGGAAGGGCCAAGGATTCAAGAAAGCTTTCTACCTCTTCGCTAGAAGATGAAGAAAGATGCCACAAAAGCATTCGTAGTGTCGATTACTGCATACAGAACCCGAACTACATGACAGAGATTAGAAACGATCATTCTTCATTCCTGTCCAATACATCGCAAATTGATGATATTAACCTTAATAGCCAATCCATATTAACTAACAGTAGACCTAGAACTATGGCAGAGAGGAAAATGTATCCGGTAAGGCAAGCATCACAGTGTGACCCCGAGGAAGTTCTAAACCCGTTGTGCTCTACCAACTCCTCTGAATCACCCGAAACTTCTTACTCTGTTACGAAAGGTGGGGCTACTGTACCTGAGCAACCACTCTTTACTAAAAATAATTTGTACCAAGAACAGGCGTTAAGTGACATAGAGTATCCGAGTAAATCCACTTTATCAACGATGAGTAATTTTATGGATGTTTCCGAGCCATGTGATAAATCGAGTAGTAATCCTAGAGTATCACCGACCACTGGTAGACAATTGAGTGTTCCATCTTCTGTTTCTCAGCCTGTTGCAATCGCGCCAAAGCTCCCTACATTCCTGCCTGTGACCTCCTCAGCCAATGCCCTTTCTACTAATCAAAGTTCAAACGTAATCAAAGCAACGCCTGGTATTGTGCATCTCATAATTGCCAACGACTCAAGTGCAACCCCCACAATAATCCTTGCACCATCGCCTCTTGTGACGCAGTACCAGCAAACACAGCAAGTCGTTGACCAAAGGAAGCGAATGTACAAATGTCCTGTCGAGAGTTGCGGCAAAACTTACTTCAAGTCCTCGCACCTAAAGTCCCACGAGCGTACGCACACTGGCGAGAAACCGTTCCCTTGCCAATACTGCGAAAAGAAGTTTGCTCGCTCCGATGAGCTGTCGCGGCACAGACGGACTCACACTGGCGAAAAAAATTTCCAGTGTCCAGAGTGTGGTTTTCGGTTCATGCGATCGGACCACCTTGCGAAACACATGAAGAGGCACTCGAGAAAGCAAATCAGCTCTGGCCAACAACCCGTGGCTCCCAAAGTATCGACTCTGGCTGCCCCTGCTTTCAATTTTATTACCATTCAGAATGCGACCCCTCTCCAGGCCACTCCTGTTCAGTTGGCGTTTTCTAAAACGTGTTAAACTAAAATGTTCCCTTGAATTAGGTAGCAAAGTTTGGGTTTGTATTTTGTCCTTGGAAATTTGCCGTCCTTCTCTATGCTATTCTTAGTTCTTTTTTATGCGTTCACTTGGTTGAGAGGTTTTATTGTGCCGTAACTCATTAATAAGCGTTGTCTAACTTAGCGTCATGTGATATATTTTGGATTCCCAAATTTTGATGAATTAGATTTCGATTTATTTTGTGGAAAAGTGTGTTTATGACCAATGTCTCGCTATCATTATATCTACTTTTAAATGTTTGATGTTCCCTAATTTATGTAATACATTAAGAGCTTGAAACGAACTTCACGTTGTTTCATGAGGCTGTAAACACATCAGTAACTCGAGTTTACTTTACCCGTATTGTGATATGCGTGTTGAATGCGTTGCGAGGTGCAACAACTTACCAAAGATATCATAATTTTATACTTTCTTATGATGGTTTTGATTGCTAAAGAATAAAGGGTATACGTTATAAATACATACACATCGATTTTCATTTTCCTTTTTAGTACGATACTAAATGAAAAAAAGTACTTCTCCTATGTAACAAATTTGTAAGCGTCTCTGGAACTTTTAACGTTGTAGCGTTGTCTTCGAGTCAGAATAAATGAAAGCGAATATTTTAGGCGGAGAATTAACTGATCACTCTTGTATGAGAAAATCTTGGGACAATAAAAACGTTTTTACGCACTCATTTCTCTTGAGATACCTGACAAATATCTTGTGGAAATTTACAAATTATGATAGTACAACTTTGCTTGAAGTCAAGCGCGTTCCAGAATAATGATAACTGTAACAAGAAAGAAGCAACCCCAATGGGATCAGCTCTAACTGAAATTGCGACGTAAAACTTTGAAAACTGCTACGTTCAGAGTGACCAATTTAAAACCCTTTTCCGGTACATATGGCCATGTTGACAACGTGATCACGGCTCTTCCCCCACGGTGAAATTGGGACTCTCTCGCCAGTATCTAAACCAACGTAAAGAAAGAATCTAATTTGCACCTCAAGTAGAAGCTAACCGGCCTTCCCTCGCTCACTATTCGTCACACGAAAAGAAGACTACAGTCTAAGTTTTTCAATTTATCGAAAACCAACACACGGCGTCATTGATGTCACTAGCTATGACCCAAGGGCGCAAAACCATTGAGTCATATTTACCGCAATGCATCGGAAATGTGGATAAAGAATACGTAGAACAAGAATGGACTAAAATTACACAAGGTCCTATGAAAAATGGCTGTAAGAACCAAACATTTATTCGATGCGGCACCAAGTCGAAAATCGTCAAGAACGTTCGCTGGCCACTGAAGGACATTTCATTAGCGTCCCAAACATCAAAGGGTCACAAAAAGTTCATTCATAATTATATGCCCTCATGGGATAAATCACTCAATACCTTGCTTGGTGTCTTGAGGAAAGTAAAAACAAACAAAGATGGAACACACTGGCGGCGTGTATCAAGTACTGTGTTAAGACTGCCATGGCGTCTGCGTTATGGAACGCATAAAGAAGAAAAAAATAGGAAATCGAATGCGGGGCCAGGGACGAGCTATCAACCGACGGGACAATTTGTCAAACAATTTCCAACATATGGACATGACCGGCCATACAAGCGACTGTTCTGGACCATCACAGAAACTTCAGGGCCCGAAAGTGTTTGATGTCATTCTGCCGTATGACACGAAGTGCAAGTGCCTTCAACCGGTCTTTGGATATCCCTACCCAGTATTTCCCAATGAAAGAAAAATTTAAAAATAATTTGTGCGTCTGTAGATATATTTGATACAAGGTTTGAAGTCATAGGTCCTGGGATGTAATTTGCTTGTAGAAATTTTTCTTGCTCTTGATAGGAAGACCAACGTGACGTTGATCGAAAGCTCGGTACTTTTAAAAATGTAAATCTCAGAAGGAATTTGAAGTTAAATTTTTTATCAACCATGTATCAACTCTATGAATAACGTTGAAGAGAAAACCAGAGGATCTCCCATTAACTCTCAGTGCCTAGTGTCATACATGAATCGACATTATAGATTCATTTTAGGCACGTAGCATTGCATGTCGGTCAAAATTCTGTGACAGAAATTCATTTCCTAAATACAACAATCATTATAAGATGTCTCAAGTCTTTCGCTTCATGAGTGAGTACATCTTTTATCAAATCTTGCTAGCCGGCGCCAAGACTCTAAGATCAAGAAATCCATTGCGAAAAATTTAGGTCATTGGTTGCTTGTGATTTACAGCTGGTCAGCTTTACGGTATTGCAGTGAAGTTATTCAGCTTCACAAGTTTTATGTTTCACCGTCCGTCATATTAAAGATGTTCAGCTTAACGCCCATGAAGAGTAAGGGGCTGCTTCATCTTCACAGCGACGTCCGCAATGTACAAGGTAGGCGGCCGTGGATCATAAGTAAGGTACCCTTACCCACCCACGACGGTAGCACTGATACACTGAAAAAGCTCTGCACCCAATGTGGTACTAGCGATATCATAAATTTGAAAGGGGTCTTACTTATGGCCCACCCTATAGTTCATAGATAAAGAAATTCGTCCTAGCATGCTTGTACGTGAGATCATTTCTTGAGATAGCTGCGATTTTTGCGAATTTAATTTCAGAGAACAAATTCGTTAAAAACACAGAAATGATATGATTGAGATCTTTCACACCCAAAAAGTACGAGTACATCTGAAAAATATGATATCGCTCTATCCGATGTTGAATTTTTATAAGATGACTTTTTATCACAAGAACACATTTTGAACAACTTGCAATCCAAGCAATGATTTCATTTTATTAAGAATGAAAGCGAAACAATTGATAATATTTTAATGGTATTGTAACTCTTCTGTATTAGACAAAGTGTAAATATAGAAAAAACACATTTTAGGGGTTGAGCATAAATTGAGACCAAATGGCGTTGTTACATTTCTACATACCAGAAATCACAAGTGCGGGAAATATTATACTATTATAACATGAAACTACCATATTAAATTACCAAAAATACGGAACTATTCCTCGTCATGAGCAATCGTAAATTACTGATAATTTCACCCAATTATTTGGAGACCCTCGTAGAAAACAACAGGACGAGACCAAAAAACCTCCGAGGGGCCAAGACCTTGAAGGCACCCTGCCCCTTCCGCCAGCCGGGCGCCCTGGCCAGACATCAGGGTTAAAATGTCTCGGTCATTAACGTCCAATGAAGGAAAGTTGTTGATCATTGTTCAGAGATGCGAGAGCGGGTCGGACACACTCATGGGCTTCATGAAGAAAAATGTGCACTACCGCGGGTCCGGTACAGGGAAGGTCGGTTCTAGCAGTGATGCAAAGGAAATTAAATCGAGAGTTTGAAACCGTTGTTAAACGATTGGAATAAAAGCCTGAAACATTTTAATGTTAGGCATAAACTGGTTATGAGCGTTATCAGTTACGTAATTCTTTATATAAACTTTCTTTGATATATTTTTGCTCTGACTGAAATCGACTGATTTTTTCACGTGACCACGGAGTACTTCCCTTGGGAAAGGAAGTTTAAACCACATATTCCTCACATCCCCCACCGCACCAGTAGTTGTAAGGCATTTAAAACCCAACGGTAAAACGTGTTGGAATAATAAAGGTTCTTTTCTTCTGTAAATTCCAGAGAATAAGTTGAAACTAAAATATGAATGACCTTAGACAAGACGTGGGATTTATTCTTAGAGAGTCAATGTACACTCGAAGTACCGTAAAAAAATCAGTCAGTGAGTAATGTGTAAGCAGATTTGATAGCTCTTGATTAATTGCAACTATGAGTTACATAAAAGATTTGCGTTATTATGGAACACTGAAAATTTAATAGACTCAGTGTATGAGTGAGTCTATCCCCAAAAAAGTACTAGCCGTATACATTAATTACTATCAAAATATGTACGCGCTTCGACGGTACATATAATATACTAAAATGAATGCTAGTGTATAAACTATCTAGGGAGTTGAGGAAGGTCGGTGTCTGCAGCCACTCCAACGTCATCTTCGGGGTCAGGAAATAGCTGTTGCTAGCAACTCAGATAAATATTGAAATTCACAGACTTACATAAACATGTATAAGCTGTTACCGAAATCGTAGTTGGAATAATAGTGATATGAGTTGACTCAGAAACTTTATTAAGAAAGTATTTTTAGAAGTACATCTTTTTGTAAAGCTTTATTTACAGTTTCACAATATTTCTCAAGAAATTTATGGTCAGTGTAGCAAGCCGAAGAATGGTAACGCTAAAACAGATAATTTAGTAAGCTACTGACTGCTGTGTCGGTTGGAAGTGTGATCATGGGAATAGAGGGACTGAACTAGGTAATTGTTCTCCTATCTGGTATATTATGAAATACACGATACACAGGTGATTAAATAATGGTTATCAGTTTGCATATCTTATGCTTGGCCTTTCCGTTATAAATATTAAGCAGGGACTCGTACGTTTGTGAGTGCAAATTTCTCCGCAATTTAGAACATTTCAGATGTCAGATCAAACCTATTGAAATAGCTGCTCCGGAGCTTTGCAAATTATTTTCTTAACTTATACCTTCCTAACTTTAATGTAGATGAAATTGTGGTTATGCAATTTCAACTTGATGTAATAAAAGAAAATTTTATTCTGTTTTAATACGCGACTCTTTGACCCAGTAACCAAGAAACACCCGCCATGACTTTTATTCTTATTTGTTATTATTAGAGAGGTAGAAACACGTGCTATGACTTTAATCATTCGTATGAATTGTTTTGCTAGAGTAGAGACACGCAGTATGGCTTATATTCTTCTTATTCGTAAGTTTTAGGTTAGACCGACGTTTGCTTCATGTTACAATATTTGTTTGATGACAATTTGGTGGGAAATCCTGGAATTTTTCGTTATTATAGCATTGTATATTTTAACTATGGTATCAACTTGAATAATCTATTGAGTGTTCTTGTAAATGGTAGTTTTGATGACATTAAATTACGATGCGAAAGGAATGGTCGATCTTTCCCAGAAAATACTCTCTCAATATACCATTATGGACTCGTTTTTTCTTCTTAATGCGATTCAATATATTTTTATCAAATCATTGAATGTGTTATGCCTACCAACAACATTTAATCTGTTTCCTGTAACTCTTGCAAAGATAATGAACTAATTTGGGATTTATCTGATTTTGCTCAAATGTTTTCCAAAGTTCAACATCATGAAGTCGTTATAACACATTAATAAAACGAAACGCTTATTTAGTTAATATTTTTCAGGCCGTCCAAGGCGTACCAGGACTCACACAGCCCGGTGTTGCCCCCACAACAATGATCGCTACACTCGTAACTCCTTTTTTAACGGTCGTAAGACTGGCCTCGTGTTGCCATATGAAGCATCAGGCGGCGAGAACTTAATTCGTTCAACGCTAACACATTCATGGGGACCAGCCCTACGAGGGGGGCTCCTCAATGTCTTTCCTTCCGTTCTCGGGCTGAGACCGAGATCATTTTTGCCTCTTTCTACTGAAAATGACAGCTAGGTTTTGACTTTGGCTTGAAGTTAATTGCTGAAATAGGACAATCGGCATCATAATTTACACCCTTCAGGTGCTACTTGAGTTTTTGAGCGTAACGTAGCTGGAGGATACTCCTTTTATATCTCGTATTGGAGTCTGTGTAGTATCGTAAGAGTAGTTAAAGTTATTTGCGACGCCATCTATTCCCGAAACTAGCAGTAATTTGCTCGTAATGCAACATGACCTCGCTTTCATGCAAAATTTCAGATGGCTTTCACGTTTTCCCGAAGATTAGCATGGCGTCTGAATAAAAACGTTTGCCAGCGTCCTTTCTAGATCCAAAGTTTGGTAGACATGCTACCCTCTGTCGCTGTTTCAACCTCTTCTGGCGTTTGTGTATCTGACTACAACCCTAGAGACGCGCCATTTGTGTGGGCAAAACAAATTTTAAAATAAATCAATCTTAAATTTGCAAATATATTTTTGCTTGATCTACTTGGGTAGCGCGTATCGCAATATCCATCAATCGTATCCCCTAATCTGCACAATGCAAGACTAGATCAGCACCGTCGCGTATTCAAATTCGATTAAGTATCGCAGTGCAATATGAAGGTCCATTTAAGAGTGTTGAGGTATTTGAAACCACGGCGTTTTCACCGCTCTGCTTCTCAAACTTTCGGCTTCGCCCTGCCCGTCGCAGCAGTGCTCACCCTCACCTTCGCCGCTCTCGTGCTCGGTGAGTGGTTCTCACTCTGTCTCGTGCGCTCTTTTAAATTATCACGTTTCCTACGCCATGAATAACCCACCCCGCCATGGGCATTTCACCTGTAGAACAATAGCATCATTGCAGGAAACGTGTTAAATATATGCTTTCAAAATCTTCGTTTATTCATAAAGATAGTTGGTGAGGTAAGTTATTCTACATTTCTCGCTTGGACGGCAACCTTGGTGTTATCACAACCCTGCTGTTTTAGTTCTCCAATCTCAACTTGTGTTTTTGTGTGTGTTTTTTTTTGTTACGAGTTATCCAAGGTTAATTCATGCATCTCGTATCTCTGTTCATTTTGAACCCTCGATCTTGCATAGCCATCTTTTTTTCGCTGCAGTGACTTTCCGCAGTTGCTTGCGAACCTTGCTTCTCCACATCCTGATCTCGCGGAGTGTTTTAGGAGCTGAACCCGGCGCAGGCCGGCATGCTGGAGCAACGGCGGTCTTTTGGCTCGGAATTCACAAAAAGTGAAACCAAAACTGAATTTGAAGAAACGGGACCAATATTGCCAAGAGAACTAGCGGAGTTCTAATCCATCCTTGCATAATTTCAGCAAATTGGGTTGGCGGAATCGAATCGTACGAAAAAGAAGGTTTGCGAACAACGAAGTCTGATAGCATTTGGTGCTCCACTGCGCCGGAGTTGTGTTAGTGCCAGCGATGGGGAGCCATAGAGCCATGAGCTGTGTAATTGAAGTCTAGATTTCAGTATCTCTATCAAGTATTTACAATAAACAATGCTAAAAAATACGTAGATTTTAATATTTCTTAACAATTGCATGCAATACGACAGTCGTTGCCAATGAATGCTTATTTTTTCCCCATTATACCTGCTCCAACAGGTCATTCTCTCAGTACGGGACAATAATACAATTTTTCTGCGTGTAAAAATAAAGCCTGAATCTGAACTGGAGCAAATGACAACAAAATCATGCTTCTGGAGTCAAGGAAAATTTCTTTGACTCCTCATCCCTGGTTGGTGGAGTTGAGGGAACAGATGGCGTGACCCCAGTGACGACAAAACAAATACGTCAGTTGGCTGGGGGCATTGTAGCGCTCTTTTGAGGATCATTATTACTATGGTGGGAAATTTTTTAAATTCCTTGCGAATTAAGTCGACTGATTGGTTGATTCAGAATTTGGTCCTATTAAGTAACAATAGTAATATGAGATGCAGTTTTTACAATACCTTCCTAGATCAGATCTTTAATAAATAATTGAAGGGCTACTGAGTACTAGTTGGTCTCAAATGCCCTATTGTATGTAAAACCATTCGACGCACCGGCAAAAATGGCGGGACAAATGATGTTAATTTCTAAAGATGCCCTCATATTTACTGTGAATCTGACTTGAAAAAAATCTTTTGAATATCACTGATGCGGACTACCTTTTCTGACAGTCTCGCTGATTCGGAATACGGATCCGGGAATTTTCCCCAATCTAAATCTTTGAGAGCGTGACAGAGAACCAACCAACCAGCCTAGCAACACTGGGGCCATTATCATATAATGGGATATAGACCCGGAAATTTTCTCCTATCTAAATCCTTAAGAGCGCAACAGAGAGACGGACGGACCAACCAAGCAAGCAACACTGCGCTATTATCATATAGTGGGATTAGAATGTACAGCAATATATCTGACTTACGCCTCAGAATGTCAACCTAATTCACAGCGTAATTTGCTTTGCTCTTTCTTACACATAAGATCGTGTTATTCGCATGCAGACAAGCCATTCACGTGACCCACCCTAAATTACGACTGAGAGGTCTTGAACTGCTTGTGCGTCGGGTGATAGCCACGCATGAGAAAATAATGTCTTGCATTCGAACAATAATGGCCGGTACGTGAGCAAGGTTTGAAATTTCATCAGCAGCTCATGCATTGTATATCGGCCAATGTTGTGCACTGCACAAGTAGAGAGAGAGAATGCGAGTGCATGGTGCGTACGTACGTGCCTGTAGCAAGTGTTGGAAACTTCTTTGGTTGATCGTTATTGATTAATCTTCTCGTACGTTAGGTCAATCGCTTAAAATTAAGAAATTTATTTTAAGGTTTTACGTGAGCTAATGTATTTTTACGTAAATCCATTAAACTCTAACAATATTTCGTATTCTAAAAAACTAAGGTGAACTGTTTCATTTTGGTACCACACGTCCTAAATAAATATAACACATTTCATCTGTTCATCATTTATTTTGTGTTAGTGTTTGTGATGTGTGGAAATATCCTCTAATTTTTAATGCCGTAGTTATTCAACTCAGTAAAGTATTCGTGCGTCAAGACCTGCTGAGAGCGTGGTAGTTCTTACCACGTTCGTGCAGTGCTGCGTGTGTCAGTCGTTAGCTGGTGCAGTCATACATGTAAATTAATGTTTAAACTCGGATTTAGAACAGCCCGACGTGAATCTCTGTCTGAGCATGCATTTTGCATAGCAGTTACTTCAGTTGCGCTCTAACATCCTTCCGGGGCGGGAATTCGGAATGGCCTACGGCTTCATCCGCGCACGTCCCGAGTGATTTCGGCTCTCTGGAAAGCAATGCGGAAGATCAGTATAATTCTGAGCTCCTGTGCAGAGGTCTATTCCACCGCTGTTTACTATCCCCTTTAACAAGAGTGGAACTCTGTTCTGTCCCAGCTTACTTTCCTTCTCCATGGCCTGCACTTTTGCTGCTCTGCGGCAGTCCGGCCTCTACGCTTCATCGATCTCTCCTTTCATCCTTTGAATGGCGCTCACCGTCCCTTTCTTGCTCATGCAGATTGAGAGATTAGTTTCCCAACATTGTTTAGCAGCCGCCTTTTCTTTGCCTGAACGCGTTCGTGGACTTTGTGATTTTTTCAAAGTCATTGATTGAAACGTGGTCCTTGAATGAGTCAGTGAGCTATTTCCTTTTAATTAAAGCGTTAGAGGCCATTTCTGGCAGTAAGAAATTCACGAGGATTCTTAACGACATTCCTAGAAAATTCCACATTATGCTAGAATTATGTGAGACAATAAGATAATTATCCCTCAGACGTATAAACGTGTTTATTTTACAGGCCTAATTTTAAATTTTATCGGCCTCATTAGAATGTAACCAATCAGCAAGCAATATTATGTAAGTAAGGTAAATTGCATGCTACACAGAAATCCCGACGTGTGTGCGGGAAATATTGAGCCATAATTTTACATCCGTGCTGTGACTGACAATGTTGCACGCGGGAAAGTCACCTTGAGATTTCACTATTTACTCGGATAACACGATTACGACACTTGAATAACACGATTACGACACTCGAATAACACGATTACGACACTCGAATAACACGATTACGACGGCTTCACTCTCGGAAGGAACACACTCTACTGCTGCGCTTGTGAATTTGATGTACGGTTTTTACCATACAGACTCGAAAGTTTCTTAATATTAATTCGTTTTCGCACGGCCGGTATTGTTTTACCGTTGTTCGCACGCTTATTTTCTCTAATGAGGTTTGGCTTGAAGGGTTTCTTGACATCGATGTTCAGATTGATTGAGCATCTGTAGATCCATCATTGTATTCATTATTAAAGACTGTTTTTTATCTTTACTGTTGTATTTAATTTGTATTATCCATGTATTTTTTCTGAGCTGGAATTTGGCGAATACCAGCTCTCAAAGTAATTCGATGAGATTTTTTTTAACTCTTCGTGCGATAGATCTAAGTTGTAGTTGTAGTGGTAGTGAAAGCAGCGCTTTAGAAACTCAGTCTATTTCGCACCGAAAGAGTAGGGACCATTTAGTATGGACTTAGGAGAACGGGGATTCTATGCACAGGGTGTGTTCCCACACAAGATCCCCTGCGCATAGAAACAGCAAGTTAAGAAGGAAGAGCAAGAAAAGACAAACAAGAAATAGCGAAGAAGGAATGAAAACGGAAGGAAGCAAAGTGAGCACAAAAGACAGAAGTCCCAAAGGCCTATCTAAACCTGAGGTACCCTAGCAGTACTCTCCTGGGGGCGTTAGTCCCCATAGCATAGAATAGGCAAACCTAACTAACCTACCTCTATTGCCTATGGCCTATCCTATGCCCCCTGAGGGGGCGATAGATCTATACATGTCGGTTTGCATGCACCGTGCCCTCATTCTGTAGCCCTTTAAAAATGAAGAGAATACTAACACACCTGATGCTGTCTACTTAAAATCGTTTCTGAAATTCAATCCGTCATCAGGTTTGTAAAGTGCAAAGTTCATCATTGTTATTGGCGCAGAAATACATTTATCATGTTCAATCCTGCATTTCTTCAAGATGAAAGCCGACGAACATCCTGTTTCTCATAGGGACAAGAACTAATTGTTATTACTGACTGAGCTTCTTTCTAAAAATATGTAATAATTCTTCAATTCCAGTCTCATACTCGTGTACATTGTAGTTAAATATCTTCAATATCACACATACAGATGACATTGCTCTGTGCCACTTGGATGTGCATTATTACTGATCGATGCCGATTAAATAAAACTGATTGAAAATGGTGTCGAAATTTCGGCCCATCTTTAAATGGAAGTTTCCAGATATGTCGTACAGAAACAAATTCAAATATACAAAAGAATCTTTGCGTTTGGTCCCTATTTGTTTAGCTGAGTTTTACTATTTACTCGATTTATTTAATTAATAACTATCTTACATTATCGTTTATAACACAGAATAAATAGCACTTCATGCTATTAAAATAATAGTTGCTCTTGCTGAAGCTGTTTTTGGCAGTGGCCAATTTTAAAAGACAGTTGACTGTGTTCATAGCCATCTGCATAGTTTGCATAACAAAATATGACATCAACGCTAACGTAGTTCTCCAATAAATTGATCTCACAGTCAAGTTTCACCTAGTGACACACATTCGGCTCCGTCCAGCAGATGTCTTTTTTTGCTCAAAACCTTATTTTCATAATAAGGCTATTTTCTGTTACAGGGTGGTCCAACGAATCGGTACGCAAAGGAGTCCAAAGAATACGCCATGCTGTGTTGGGAGCTGAATTCAAGTCGCACCACAAGGCTCGGGAGCCTCTGGTCATGCTCAAAAGGGAGCTGTCAGCCGTCATTCTCAAGGCGGCCAACGATGTTCGTGAGTGGGCTCACCTCGATGCTTCCATTATCCAGTAATAGGTTAGCGTTGCGTGATCTCTCCCTATGGTGCAATCGGTAAAATTCTGGGCTATCATGAAACTTGCTATGATGTTTGATAGGCGGTGGTACGCGTAGTTGGTGGTTGTGTAGTTGGTGGTTGTGGCACACTACACCGTTAATGGCTGTCGTTAACGATCCGTTGTTGGCACGCGTCAACATCGCTTGGGGAGACTGAATGAGCTGTACTCTTGGATGGAAATGGACAGCGCAAGTTTTAGTGTGTGCTGGCAAAATTTCCGAACCTAATAATTAAAATTTAAGCGAAATGTCTTAGAGTGGGGGTTCCCATCCCTCGTGAATTGTGAAGGACTTCGGTACAGCCGTTCGAAAATCCAACTAAGAAATGCTGCATTTTTGAAAATTCGCTTCAGACAGTCGTTTGGTGAATTGTTAATGTCTTAATTTTTTTGTTTCATGATACAAATGCGAGAGATTTTACTTTTCTTCACTTCTAGTTTGATATTTATGTTAATGTCAATTTCCATTCCCCATAAAAGCGGTTCTCCTGTAGGAGTTCACGAGAACTTTGCACTTGAATGCAGGCCATGTCCGGGCTGCTGCCAGTCACTGCTGACGAGCATGTCTTAGTTTTGCCGCCGCTGATTTAGAGCCTGGTGTATCGTCTTTTTATTTGTAATATAATAAGTCCAAAGAATAAATCTTGGTACTCTTCTTGCAATGCTCTGAGAGAAATGAACGATTTGGAAATATCTATGCATTGCACAGCAGCGGGGGCTCACATTCTTACCTCATATTTTGGCTGTTTCAAGGGACAGACAAAGGTTGATATATTAGGACACCAAGCTAATAATTTTATAATATAATAAAAATTTGCGGTCAGTAATTGCTTTATTTTTAATCGCGTTACAGTTGTAATTGCGTTAGTTGTCCTCATTTTTTTGCAGATGTAATTCATTGTTTTCATAGCTGATGAGTGAATGCTTGAAACGTTCTTTTTTTACGAGTTTATTGTTTTGAAAATATATATTTTACCTTAAAATGTTTTATACAGTTTTCCCAGTTCTCTCTTTTTACTAAATATGAGGGGTTATAGCCGGACCCGGACCTTGGACTTTCCAACTCCCCACCCCAGTCCGCAACACGGTTCCTACTCCTCAGGCCAAATACCAGACACATTACCACTCGTTTGCAGGTTGGGGGCGGCCTGCTGTGGCCGTTGCTGAACTCGAGTCGGCGGCAGCTAAGCTTGACCCTCGCTTTAACAACGACCTCGACTTGGACCCTGTGGTGGTGGCGAGCTGGCCAGCTTCGATTATCAACTCCGGCACGGACAACCGGGCCGGCAAAAGTCACGGTGGTTGGGACTTCGTAGTCCCTGGTGGGGAGGTGGAAGTGCAGCCGCGCAATGCTGAAGCTTTGGGTCACATTAAAAACAATGCACACCCCGAAACTAAAGATTTCCGGAGTGCCACCGCTGCTCCATTGTCACAAAATCAGAAGCCAGAAAAAAGTGATATTTTTGGGAGAGACTTCAACAGACCCAACAACGGATCACAAAATTCTGAAAGTCTTAGCTGGTGGTCCGAGCTCACTCACCAATCGCTTGACAGAATTGAAGAACGTCACCTACCTTCACTTGTAACTGTCTTGATTGATGGTTGTAATATACCATCCAATGTGAATCTGCAGGTTATTGACAATATTCATAAAATTTGGCCTTCTATTCAAATAAAAATTGCTTTCAATCGGAATTTTGATCAAAAGTTTATGGATGTCCGCAGTCGACGCAACGTCACCATTCATTACGTGAGCTAAGCGATAATTTAAGGCTTCAATTTTTGTAATTAAAATTGATATACCAAAATGTCTAATTTCTCAATTATTGTCTTTGTCTCTTGCATGATAGGGAACTTAAATCTTTTTACGTGAATAGTTCCAGGCAGGATTTTTGAGTAGGGTTTGAAAATATTGAATTTGAGTATCGAGTTAAAGATTGAATTGTGTGTCATCCATCGAGTAATTTTTCGTCCTTGTACGTTTTGCAGTTAAATCAATACTATTTAGTATCACTAGCATTCATGTATATTAAATTATATCAGTCGATCGTTCGAGAATTGAAGCCTTGTGTGTTTCAGAATGTAGCTAACTTGAACGTCGTTTAACAGGTGGAGTGCAGAGGATCTGGCGGCCAAATAGCCCCTTTGGTGAGTGTCGTCTCTACTCCTTTCGTCCTCTTCTTGGAAGAAGCATCTGCCGTGACCGAAGATTTATCCATTATACAAATGCTGGAGACGGTGCGGGATACGAAAGGGGTCGCTCTCATCGGCATGTCCGAGAGAGGTCGAGACGGCGCTTGGGACTACATTTGCACTCAGCTTAGCATTAAAAACGTCAGACTGGAGCTACAGCAAGGATATCATTTTTCGCGAGGCCCTTGCCTATTCTGTGATGTTACGTCTAGTAGCTTTTTTGCTGCCACTTGGATTTTACAAGAAGAAGAAGTCGACTGCACGTTACCGGAGCATTCGAGAAAACTTGACTTATCCCTCCGGTTTCAAAGGCAAGGGATATTGGTGATGACGTGTCCTCATTTGATGACTCATATCAACCGCAAAGTTAAGGAAGATGAAGTAGTTGTACCGTTAAACCGTCCATGTATTACTAAAAGCCAGCGCATCCAAGCTCGAGATGAGCATATGGTTTTGAGGCGCCAGTACAGGAAATTAGCTAGGAAGTGGGAGCTAACTACCATAGTGCTTCCGAATAACACCAGGCTCGAGTACAGTTGTCTCGAGATTCATTACAACTGCCAGGCAGTGTCAAGAGTGAAGCACTATTCTTTGCCTGATTGTTGTCTTAAGATTAAAAACAGAATGTTCTCCACGCTGAACTATGTTGCAAGGAAGGAACATGTACCCTTTGAGGTAAACAGTGGGTCTTTGCTTGGTGCTGTTAAATTTAAAGATGCCATTCCGTGGGATTTCGACGACGATGCCGTCTACAGAAACAAAGATATGAAAAAGTTTTTGAAGCATAAGCAGGAAATGAGGCAGTTAGGCTTGTCACCAGTGTACAAAAAAGAATTCAGTGCAAATAATAAATCGTCCCTTCACAACTACTTCAGCATGACTGGACAAGGAGGTTTCAGTATGGATTTATGGGGAGTCGATCACTTGAAATCCTTCGCGAATGTTGATAGGCTGAAAGAAATTCCTAATACCTTGGTATGTTTTCAAAGTGATCATTCACTCATCACAATTGAAGAGCTCCTTAGAGAATATAGTATTCTTGGCAAGGTGGATGCTCAAGTTGTTAATGACATATCCGTTGGAGGTGGGAAACCTGCCAAGTCGACGAATAATTCTATTGTTTCCAATCACGCTTTCATTGCAAAAACAGATCAATATCCTTCTTGCTTTCTCCAGAGCTTGGTCAAAATAGGACCCAATTGGTTGCCAGGACCGTGGAACCCAGCACAGTCTGCCCAGGAACGGTACGGCGCTGGTCTGTTCCAGCACGAGCCGCACTGGAGAATGAGGGACCGCCAGCAGCCGGGCTGGTCTGAGTGCCCTCGAGTCGGCCACCATGCTTGCCTCGACCTCCATCCCATGGACGGATCTTTGCCATTCCTCTAAGCTGGAAATTTTTCCGTTCCCACGCAGTGTCGATCTCATAGTTCTACTGACCTCATCTGTTCTGCTCTTTTGACTTGTGTTATTAAAATTAGGATTCATGCGCTCTTCGCCAAAGAACACTTGTAGTGCAGTTGAACGTCTCTAGAAATTTTTTCTGTTGCGTTTACCATCAATTTACACCGCTAAAATATAGCAACTTGTATATCCTATTAAGTTGCCCTAAAACATCCGTATAGTTCTAAGCAAAGCTTAAAATCGGTAAAGGAAAAAGAACGTTTTTGCTGACATAATAATTTTGTTTATTCATTGTTTCTCAGCGACACTATTATGTCTCCACAACGGTCCTGGCAAATTTAATGTCATGAATGAATGAGCATCGAAACAGAAAGTTGTGTTAAGACTGTTAGTCAGAGGTTTTCCAGGATGCTCTCAAATTTTGAAACGAATTGGTCGATTGTTCCAAACTCTTACTCGTGAAATAAAACTCTGCAATTTCTTGCACGGACGCTATATTTTCAGCAGGTGTTGACTGTTTAGCCGCAGCGCGTTATTCCGGGTGCGGTTTGGTCGACAATTGTCAGCGTTGCAATTATTTATCAAAATTACTGATATATTGTGTAGACTTTAGCTCTTCTACTGATTGAACGTTCATCAGGCCAGGTGTGGGCGCACGTCGTCAGCGTAACGTGTGTTTGTCATGTACTTTTAAATTGTTTGCCTCAGTCACGTTTAACCAGCGAGTCGCGATATGCGGATGCGACAGTTTAAATGACTTTAGGAATCTAACATGGAATTTCAAAATGGTCTATCCGACTATTTAATGGACAAACTATTTTTTACACTTCGTTAGTCTCCGTCTTAATTCATTAGTTCATGAGGAGAACGAACGATAACGGGTGCTGTGTAGTTCGTTAATTGGTGTGGAAAAGTACATGTTCATTTAATCGGGTGTGGCCATGATTGTGTAGAACCATATTTTTTCAATGGCGAATTGTTTGTCAGAGTAATTTGGTGTGCTACACAGAAAATTTGTAAGATATTTGTTCATCTAACAACGTATATGTTGAAAGGTAAGCTATGGTAGTGCTGTATCAGTGCTAGTCGTATACATTTCTTATCAGATTTACCTTACATTCGTGTTTCCAACCTAGTAAGCGTATAGTATCTATTTTGAAATGTGATAATTACCTCCTATAGAGAATATCAAGAAAACAATCGACAATCTATGGGAACATATTTTGTCTTAAGGCCCTAAATAAAATTTTTTATCGGATTTTAATGATTCTTGTAAGATTTTCATGTTTTAATGTCTCTCCTGGATCCTCTCATCCTCATCCGGGTCCGGTAAAGCTTATTCTGAAGTCAAGGATTTATTCTACGAATTTCAACATAGGTGACGAGTTCTGAGCCGTGGTTATGGTAGGCGGAGTGTCTTGAGGTGCGACCTTGCAAGTTGCATGAGGTCGCACCCGTGAGATCGTAATAATCAACACTGCGCGGCCTCAGCTAAATTTGAGTTCTGAAAGAAGCGCCTTGTGTTCTTGACCGCTGTATTTCTGAAGATTTCTATGAGACTTAGTTCTTCACAGTAATTCTAGCTGTTTGCTCCACTTGGTGGTCAAGGACTTAATTATTTGATTGATCATTGTATTACGTTTGCTCAGTCATCTTTTTTTTATTCATTTGTTATTCAAAATGACTGATGTGAGATATTCAGTCATTCTACAAGTGCAAATTTTTTAGTAACCGTACATATTCACGTTTACTTAAAATTACGACTTGGTGCGCTGAATAAGGGGTTAGGTTTCCTTCCGTGCGATATGCTTTTGAACTTGCACTGCATTTGAACGATAGCTGAGAGCCCTTCACACGATCAGTCAAAGTCTGAAGACAGTCCGGAAGACACCCAAATATGGTCATCGAATGCTAAATACACTTTCAATTCTACAGTCAGGTCGGAAAGAGCAAAGTTAGCATTCGATACCCTTGTTTGGGTAACTGCCGACACTGTTTTCAGATTTGGATTGATCGTGTGTAGCACCCGTTGGCTGGGTGCCCATAGCTATCGTCGACATCTTCTGTCGTAATAGGACCAAGGAATCTAGAGTTATTCTTCAATGCGCCACTTGGGTGCGTAAGCTAACATGATTCGTCTCGTGTAGTTACCAGATGCAGTCTACGTTATAACATCGAGTTTTCAAAAATGTGTTGTAAAAGAAAAAGTTTAACACAACAGCCCCTAAAGTGCACTCGTAGTCTAGCAATTCGTATCGCCGTTTAAATTATCAAGTTTCTCATAGAAATGTTACTCTAATATTCCCTCTCATGTTGTTACTCAGGTATTGCGCAAGTTTCAATTGAGGTCATATTTTCATTAAGTAAATGAAGTACATCTCTATAGCTGCTTCGCGTTGAATCTTATCTAGGCACTTCCTAATCAGCTTTGCACCAATATCTAATAACCCTATTTAGCATATATCATTATTACGTTAGTTAATTTAACGAATAGTTCTCAGTATTTGAACTTAAAATTCCTATAGCTCGATAATCCGTACCTGCACTATGTAAAAATAGCGTTGCATTCAGCGAGAGAACTGGTCCATCTCAAGGAATGAATTTATGCTGTTGGAATTGATGAACCTTGGTAGATGATAGAAAATTGCCAAACGTTGACTAGTTTTAAGGTATTCACGGCTTGTTGCTCTTCACAGTTGCTTAGTTTACAGATTGAATTTAGAACTGCTTTTGTGCGTAGTAGAAATGATAAACTGTACGACTTGTACACATTTCATTGACTTCAGAACGAACGTCAAGACTTCATTCACGCCTAGGGCCAATAACTGAAGAGTGTCTTGCAAGTAACTGCCTTTGCAAGTATGTAATTGATTGCGAAGGGACTGGCTACGATTTTAGTCGTTCTTTTTCTGCGTCTAGACTTCCTCTGCGCTATGCTAGACAGTTTCAAAATCCCTCCTGGTGAACTGCTGTATTTGTGCATTGTGCAGTCTGGCAGGAAACCGCATTTGAATGATTAGGATTATAATGAATGTCATTTGTTGCACATGCAGGTTTCTGCCTTACATGAGTGTGAGGGACCTATATATTTTCTAACTTAGAATTTGTTGTCTTACTTCTGTTCCCGAAACTCGTCAAATCTAGACTTGAAATGAGTTAAAATATGGTTGAGCGTGGTACCTCTCTTCGTAAAATACAAACAGTTTTGGCTGAGTCATGCGACATACTTTTTTATATCTTATAGAAATGGTTTTCCTAAAATCGCACGCAATCCGATCGGTAAAAAAATTAGGATGTGCTTATCTAAGCCTGCTATTTTATTTGATGCAACAACTTGCGGCGTATCAAGTCAGTTTTCATTTGCGATTTTTACATCAGATTCTTACCTCAATAGCATCTGTGTTGTTCGTTCGAATTCATAAATGTGTCTTGTCGTGCTCCTTATTGTTTTATCTCTATTTTTTGACTTGGTAGCACTTAGCAGTGCCCTTGTCAGTTTGGTGTTAGAGAGGATGCACAAGCATGGACGTGTCTGTGATCATCTTTGCCCAACATACTCTAGTCTCTATTGAAAATCAAAGTAAGTAAACAGAATAGAAAACTCTGATTTGTTGTTAAAGTAGCGTTAGTTCCGGTGCGGCTGCTCCACCTCTGTTGAGTTCTTGGTAGCCTCGTACAAAATTCAGCAATATGTAGACTAAAGGTTACTTAAAATTTAGCGTATCTTCTATAGTTCCGTAGCCCCAGACTTAGTACTTGTTTGAAAACTTCTTGCGATGTATTTGTGTTGGAATGAAAAGTAGGTCACATACAAAAGAAGTAAGATGTTCATCGATATATGTTCAAAATTTTTGGGGTCACATGGAGCATTCGAATAAATATGTTTGCTCATGTTCTTGAAGTGCCCAGCGTCTTTGGACCCGGGGCAGTTTATTCGTTTATTCCATAATTATCTTTCCAGGTTTTATTTCCAGAATAATTTAATTGGCTAAATCTCAACTTTGCTACGAATTTGGCGAGAAGCAAAACTTGTCAAAGAGTAAATTAAATCTATCTATGTATTAAAGTTCCTAACAAACGCATAATTAGGGGTAAAAATAGAAAATGGATCCTTTTGTAGAGTTCTACCTTAAGTGTTTGCTGCAAAAAAATCATCATGTTGTTTTGAAGATAAAAGATAACGATTACTACGATAGCTATTTACTTTACACGTATGTATTGGATCTTTACGCTCAAGTTGAATGCAACTTTAATTACGCGAGTAAATCATTTTAATTGTCTGATTTCATACTTTCACTTTTATTGTAATATCTTAGTGTTTTTGTCCTTCTCAGTCTGTATAACTTACGTCATGTTTGTGTGTGCCAAGATGTTTTCTCTACCTACTAGTTTTTGTTATAGGGATAATAACGATTTAATTTAGATTTCCTTCCTTACAGTGTATTAACGGAATAAAGGAACATAGGTGTTATTGCTTCAATTAAGCCTTGTAATCTTTCATCCAGGTGTTTCACTCATGGCAATATCTCCCAAGTACTGTTTCAAAGAGATACCTCAAAACCAGCAAAAGCATCTAATAAAGAAGAAAACATTTTTCTGTACCCCGTTTCCTTTATTTTCTTTACAGCGTGCCTCTCTTACTTACTCCTTCTAGTCTAAGCTACAACGTTTTACTGCATCCTATTATTAACCGCTGTTTCCTTAGGATGAGTCATTTTTTCGTAGCTTTATTTTATCGCTCATCTTTTCAAAGGCAATTCGCTGCACATTTCGAATATTTACTAGTCAGTGCACTTGTTAACTTCTTGAATGGAACATGTTGTTCTACTGTTCTGGTTCCATTAAAAGTTCCCTATTTTTACTCTGTCATTTTACCTGTTGTTGTCAGGAGTGAAATTCAGCGGTCGACATCGCGCGTCCTTCTGTTCTACAAAGTCACAAATACTTGGCATTGAGAGTACCTGCACCGAGTTCCGACCTGGGCTTCTCTACTTCGTGTTATTCATTGCTATATCGTTCATGTTTTCTAATCTCTTGTTAATTTTTTCCCATATCAAGGATCCAAAGAATTCCGTCTTTTATTTTTATGCATTACCAACATGAGTTTTAAAGACCTGAGAAAGAGAAATTGTTATAAATTTCGCCCTCTTGTAGCATCTGAGGACCTTGTCTTTTATTTCACAGCATGCAACTTTCTTATGGGTTTCATATTTTTAATGCTGTTGTTCTTAACCTCTTACGTCCTAAATTAATTTATCACTGTAAATTAGCCTTTTTTGCGTTTGAATGTAAAGAAAAACATGAACTGGATAACTTCAACAGTTGTATTGCGCGTCACATTGTTTATTACTGACCAGATTCATATGGGAAGGAGAGTTTAAGCCTGATATAGTAATGTTGAAGTTAGATTTACGAGTGACTTGGGTGGTAAACTGGGACGTCCAGGGTCAAGTCTTAAACAACGCTTGACTCAATCGAAAAAAGCATGCGAGGTTGACGTAAGAGCAGATCGGATCATAATTACGTTGATGTTCTTTCTGATGTGTGCGAATAGAATATGTTACGAATTACTTACATTTTCTCACGATTCAACGCAGTAATTTGAATCGACCTTTATGAATTATGAATTTTTCCTTGAAAATTATTTTTAAGCTGATGAGTAAATAGTAGCTAGTTTTCCATTAAACGCTTTATGTAAATCAGTTTCAATTGCGGCAGTAGGTTTCAAACTCGAAACCCGCCCATGGGGAAACTAACGTGATTTTAAAATAAAATGAAAGTAGAATTTTTCTCGGTTTCTGGGAAAGTGATCATGAGATTCAGTTTGAGAGCATTTGTGTTTCAGGTCTTAATCGTCATCATCAGCTGAAATTTATACGTGAGAACAGACGTTGAAAATTTGTGTTGTGCGACTCTAATAGTTTAATGGTAGATTTGATGATTTGGTAGATAAAATCATTAAGCTCTATAATTTGCTGGTTTTACGATGTGAAGAATGTTATTTTCAAAATATTATTGGGCTCACGGGTAGCAATTTAATCCTAAATATTATGATCAAAGGTTATGGTGTGTTATTATTCATTCATTATTATTACCCTCAAAATTGGCTTGCCGATTTAGTCGATTACGACTTGTAATTACTATAAGTTTTTGATACATGAGTGTAAAAAAAATTGAAAAGTTTTTTTGGAGGTACTGAAATGTAGTTATAAATTATTTTGACAATTTTTTACCTAGAGGGTTACATCGATCAAAGATGTTACAGAATTAGGTATCTTATATTTTAACAATAAAGAGTTTTATATGTAGCTGCTTGAGGGCCTGAATAAGTTTCATGACTTCTAGGCCCTCCTACATCATCATATGCTAAGGGTACACATACATGTAAATAACCTAAAGTACTTATCTTTCAAGTAAGTAAGACTGATCAAGTAAAGACTTTTTGTAGGGTGAACATATGATTTAAAATTAAGAGTTCACTAATGTCTGGTCAATGGATACCATGCATTCTATAATATACCCTGAATTAATTTAGCGAAATCGAATGTATACGCAAGTGCAACCAAAATTTATTGGTTATAATTATCAGAAAAGATAAGAAGGCGATAAAATTTTAATTAATTGTTATGTTATTGTGATGGATTTCGTGCACCTCTAGGTCACACTTCGCAGTGAATGATTTTATCATACGTCGTCGCACTGAGCCCGGCCGTTGCCGAACTATGATGCCGGAGCGGGCCGCTCAAGCTGATATGCGTGTCACCATTTGCAAATAGTTTGAAATTATGACAATATATCAAATGCTCGCTTGATGTATATTGTTGCTTATAAACCTATAAAGTTTTTTTCATGTAAATATCCTCACTCCAGCTAATCACAGCTACTTTTTGCGCCTGTTCAGCCGTGGTCGCTGCGATTTACTACCTGTAAGCAGGTGGTAAATTTGTAAGCAATTGGTTAAGCTGTAGCGAGGGTTTGGTTAAGACTTGTTTTATATATCATATATGTATCTTAATCTTCATGTGTAACTCAATTAATTTGTTCAAATTTACTATTCGTTGTTCAATGTTCAACATGCTTCTACAGAAAAAGTTATGATTAAATTATGAACTATGTAGTATAGTGGACTCTTTCACTTGAAATTATTTGTTCCAAAGCGATCAATTCAAGTTACTATAGAATTTCAATTTTTTAATTAATATACATTACACTATAATGTCTAAATTATAGACATTATAGTGTAATGTATATAGTGTAAATTATAGACATTACACTAAATAGTTTGGGTTAATTTTCAGTTTAGGACCCCAGATCTAAAATGTAATGCGGGTGATTTTTCTAGTGTACTTAAATCCTGTAATTACAAATCATAACATGGAACCTGGCATAAATGAAAATGATTTTAAGGTTTGGTGATATAAAGCAACCTTAATCTGCCATGATTGCACCCCTATATTCATATGTAAAACGACCTAGCCTAACTTGACTAAACCTCAACTATCCATGTTAGCATCTGTCTAATTACCATTTCAGCATGCAAAAATGCAAAGATAAATACAAGTGTTGCCAAGATTTTTATGTTGAGATCCTGAAGTGAATTTAACAATTTTTTTTTCAAAACTTTTATTTATTATTTACAAACTTCTAAGTTCCAGTTTAGATTTTCTTTACTGTAGATTGCTAGAAGTGTACTAAATTTCATAAGTAACCTTATAAATATTTTTTACATATTGTGTCTTTTCTGTTGCGAGTTTGAATTTCTTATTCAGTTGATTCTTGCTTTAGTACACCTCAACTGCATTGAGTGTCCCATTCATTGTACCGCCTTCATTTGTGTCACATCGGATAAGAATTTTTTCCTGAGTAGCAGAAACCATATATATATGATGTATAATTTTTTGTTTAGATTGTTAATAATAATGTATTTTATGAATATAAATAGCTGTCTTTGAAGAAATGTTTCCATGATAAATATTTGTACAAAGCTTAGCTTAAGTGTGCATTGGTATCTTTGATATTTAGTGATGATAGATCTGTCACAGCTTACCATAAACTAGAATGAATTGAAAAAGAACTAAATAAACAATAAAATAAAATAAACTTCAGAATCAATAAAGTTGGTTTTTAAGAACCATCAGAAGGATAAGAAAAAGAAGAAAAAAGAAATAGCAGGAAAACAAACAATGTATGAAACAAACAATGCCTTTTGTCACTATCAAAGTCTGTTGATATACTATAAGTGACCTAATCTGACTTGCCTAAGCATTACATGATCTTATTTAACTTAATTAACCTCTGTTAATTACTATTTCACAGTGCCAAAAACAATAAAATAGCAAGCATTACCTGAATTTCTGTATTGGACTTCTACTGGAAAAATTAACTAAGGTTTATCTTGTGGGTCTACAGACATACAGCCAGCTGTTTGCAATCTCTTGGAGTGTATGAGCTATTTATCTTGTACATAGTTATGTGATGAAAGAATTATTTAGCCTAAAATTAGATACATAGTGATTACATACATCCTTGTCAAATAGCACAAGCCAAATTTAAAGTGTTGGATGGCAATACAGGATGTTGCATGCTTATTTATTTTTCTGATATTTTTATTCTAAATGGTTCTTGAGATTTAAATAACATCCTGTCCACACATTGGTTGATATTGCAATGAAACAATAACCTCAATTTGAGTTATACTGTGCTTAAGATCTGTAGTTTCTCAACTGTACTTCCATTCCAGTTTAATTTTTTTACCTGTGTCTTGTGTCATAGTGGATGTCATTTGCCTACAGTAACTGTTTAGAGTAATTCAGGTCAGGTTCGGTGTAAGTGCATCTTAGCAGGAAAGCATATTAAATGATTTGATGATTATAAAACATATAAAAACATTTGAAAGAGAAACCATTTTCATTCTAATCTTGATGCAGTATGGGCTCCTATGTTAGATTTTGAAATTGTCCTAGTTCATGGAACTGTTATATTTCTTTGTGCTATGGGACATGTATTTGATCTTTGGCTGTATTATTAGTTAATTTGTCAATACATTGTTGTCTGATTTGCTACTGAAGATAAAGTTACATATCAAAGTTCTGTTTCAGTTTGTATGGTGCTAAGTTATTCTTTAACAGGACTGTTGCAATATGCCGAGCCTTGCAGCACCAGGCTCGAAGTGCGCTCTGTGCTTGGACGCATCCAGCAATGACTACAGAATGGGTCACCTCTATGCACTCAATCCCACCACAGCTTTTCATCATTATTGCCTGGTGAGCCTTAAACTTGCTTTTAAGAATACTAGTTTGTGATATTAACAATCTGCTTACATATATTGCAGTTATTATTTTACTATTGTATTGGTTTGTAAATTCTGCTTTGTATTGTATATGCACAGTTAGATCATACCAATACTTTAGATTTCTACATGTTTTGTTTATAGATACTTGCGATATAAATCACTATATGCTATAAGTTTCATACGCTTCATATTTTAGTGTTGTGGCAGACTTTTTATGCTGTGTTTGCATTTATTTGCCATTTTGTTCACTATCTCAGAGATGTGCCTTTAGTTCCACATACCTACCTACTGTTTTCTTGCAATGGTGCTATTTGGCTAGTAGTAGAGTGATATGCCCCCTAGTAGGTCATATCACAGAAAACTTGTCAAGAACTTACAATAGTAAAATTTGATGTTTTCCGAGGGTTCAATTAGCAATGGTGAAGTAGACATACAAAATCATGATTTTAATTTCATTCAATTTCCACAGCTCTTCTCCAGTGGGCTCAGTCAGTGTGGTGAAGACGAAGACGGCATTTTTGGTTTCCTGGAAGCTGACATCAATAAAGAAATGAGTCGAGGCAGACGACTGGTTAGTGAAAATTTTGTTCTTCTGTTTGGCTTAGCACAAACTCTTTAGCTTTGTTTTGTTAGTGATTCTTGGAAGCAATTTCTGGCCATCTGTTTTATGTTCAGTAAACTTGTGACATTGTAGGAAGTGATGCTTTTACAACTTTCTTCCAAGTTCAATAAAAGGGGCCTTGAAATCTTGCATTGGAACTAGCTATTGGGCTGTTTGGAAAGGTTGTGCCGATTTTAAGTAGTCCATCTTTAGATTTATTTTAGAATATGATTGAGTTTGGAAGTTAAGATTTGACTACACCTCCATTTAGAGCATAGTTCAAACTAGCTTTTTGTGGAAGAAGATTTGAGATCCTATAACCTCTGGTAATTCCATAACCCTTGAAAATGGAAGATAAAAAATTATTTTTCGCAGTTGATACTCTTCTATCTTCATAAATGAAAAAAGGCCTCGCCATAAATGAAAAATTTATCTTCATAAATGAAAAGGAATATGCGCAGTTTACGGTTATGATTCTTTATCCAAAAGAACTGTACAGAAGTGGTTTGTGAGCTCGAGATTGTAGTGCTATTGATACAGAGCAACTAGGCAGACCATCCTCTACAGATGATGTCCAAATCAAGTAATTAATTGAGAATAACCCACATTGCACAATATGAGAATTGGCAGAAAGCCTCAGCCTATCAAAATCTGCCATTTGTGAGCACATTGAGCATGTGGTCAAGCTTGGGCTTACAAATTGCTACAATGTTTGAGTGCCACACGACTTAGTGAGAAGAGCCTTTTGTATCACATTTTCACATGATTTTCTTTATAAGTGGAATGAAAATGCACTTTTTTAAAGCAAATTGTGACAAGAGATTGGAAATTAATTGTTTACCAAAACGTTCAGAGAAAATGGGCCTGGAGTAAGCAACATGAGCCTCCCTTACCTAGCCCATTAACAGGTCTTCACCCTAAGAAAGTTTTGCCCTGTGTGTGGTGGGATTTCTGTACTATGAACTTCTTCAGGTGACCAGTCAATTAATACAAAAAAATTCTATTCACAACTGGATGAATTAAAAGTAGAAAATAAAAAAAAACATTCAAAATTGGCCAACAGGACAAGTGTTGTTTTCCATTAGGATAATGGAAGACCACGTGTTACTTTAGAAGCCAGACAAAAATTGCCCTAGCTTGACTGGGATGTGTTACCAGACCCTCCATATTCACCAAATATTGCTTCTTTGGATTTCAGCTTAGTCAGGTCTTTGCAGAATTACCTTCACCATAAAAATTTCAATTCCTTGGATGACTCAAAAAATACCTTGATGAATTCGTTGTCATGAAACCACAGCAATTCTGAGAAGAGGGTATTTTTAAGTTAAAAGAAAAATAGAGTTGCATTATGCATCAAAATGGTTCGTATTTGATTGATTAAAAATGTAAAGGACTACATTTATATACCTTATCTTTCCTTTAAAAATGAACACAAACTTTCTGAACAACCCAATACGTAAGTCTGCCCCTTAGAACACTGCAAGTGTATTCCATTATTCTCAGATGGACTTGACTGAATTGTTCAGTGTGAAGATTATATATGTCAGGATATAATTTATTTTTGTTGATAGCTTTTACTACATTCTAAGCTGTTATATCATGTAAAAAACTTTGGTACAAATATGCATATAAAGTAAACATGTTGGGCAATGTTTCCATTAGTGGGTAGCTGCAGATTTACTGTACGAGATTTTGCACTGTTGGTATATCCAAAGTGAAATAAGGGCGTGAAAATTACTTGTTCAATATTGTAATTCTATAAGGACCATTATCATTTCTCCTGCACATCCTCTCAGGAGGCATAAGATAATTCATAGGCAGTAGAGTTATGTTAGGGTTGTCTATCCTATGCTGTTGGGACATGTCTTTAGGAAGATGCTTTTAGGTTACCTCAGCTTTAGTTAGGCCTTCGAAACTTCTATCTTTTGAGCCCACTTTGCTTCTTTCTGTTTTCATGACGTCTACTCAGATTATTCTTTATCTTTTCTTCCTCTTCTTTCTTAACTAGTTGTTTATATGCACAATGAATTGCATGGAAACTCACCTGTGCGTAGATTCCATGTTTTTCATGATTCCAAGTCCATGTTAATTGGTTTCTTCTGTCTGCTGTTTTCAAATCACGTGTTGTGTGAGTGGGAACTTCTAACTAACTGATAATCTAAGCTTTTGCTGTGCTTTAGAAATAAATAGTTAGTCTTTAATTCTTTTTTTTTATAGCTACAGTGTAATGTATGCCAGTGCACAAAATATAAATGGCTGTTTGTGAAAGGTTTCTTTCATTTTCTAAATAAGCTTGTGTTTGTTGGGTTAGTTCTCCATCAAATGTCAAACCAAACCCACATCCAATTAAAGCTAGTAGGGTGGTGTACCGCAAGGGAAGCAGTAGGTGACTAGTTAACTGACATCTGGAATTTGTAAATTTATTTGTTTCTGTTGTCAAAAATATTTGGCAATCACTAATAGATTTTCAAATTCATTAAGTTAATTAATGGGTTGTATGTCCCTAGGACTTGCTAAATTAAATTTTAAGGATAACTACCATTTTACTTTAATTTTTGTTTTCAGTACTTCCTATCATTTGAGGGATTCATTTCATTCAGTTTTAATTATTTCACTTTTTGATGCATCATACTGAATATATTTTAAAATTAATTGGTGGATTTTAATTTATTGTTAAAAACAAGTCATATAGTTGGCCACTCACTGAAATACCTATATTTAATGTATGTATTGTGGCTACAGCACTGCTGTTACTGCAACAAGACTGGAGCGACCATCGGCTGCGTCAATAAGAAGTGCCGTCGTTCATACCACATGTGGTGTGGCCTGCAAAACTCGGCTCAGTTCTCATTCTCTGGGGAGTTCCGGTAAGAGCCAAGCATTTAATGCAGTCAGGACTACCATTCTTAGGTTAGTTTTAATCAGACTGCGGTGCTACCATCTCTAATGAGCGGTACGGATGAGTGTGGAACTGAAGTATTTTTTTACTGCCGTCGAGGATGTCATGCTTTATAAGTGTTATGAGAGTCATTGTTTTCATTGAGCTACCCAGTCGTATGAATCATTTGATAAATACCTAAAATATGTTCTTGTGACATTCTAACTATCTTCATGCAATTGTAACACTGAATATTACTAATAAGTGATTGGTTTTGGATGAGTATTTTAATTATTTTGGTGAAGCATTTAGACCTGTTACCTGTGTGAGTTTTGTGATACTTTTTCCGCTTAGGATGTAGGGACTGTACCTATGCTGGTTGGTAGACTACTGCTGGACATGGGTGAAGAATGACATTTATATTGTGGCAAACTTCATTCAAGTTTGTTAGCTTTATTGGAATTTCTGTGGACATTTCTTCCAGTTGAGTCACTAACTTGATAATCGAAATATTCTGTTCAATTAAAAAATTTGATGTCACCATTGATAGATTGTAGAATCATTGTAGAATCAGTAGCTCTGTTTAGGAACATTATGTAAGTTTCAGGCATAGCTTTAGCATTACGAAGTGTCCAGCTAGTCGGAACTATGATAACAATTCATCAAACAGAGAGAAAATCTTGTGTGATATGCAATACTCTGACAGTGATGAGCATCACATTCTCTGCAGTGTGTGGAGGTGATGAGTCATAGGATGGTCATAAATCTAGGTACCATTTGTGAAACACTAACTTCCTAGACACCATTGCAGAGATACTTACCTCCTAAACACCATTGCAGAGATACTTACCTCCTAGACACCATTGCAGAGATACTTACCTCCTAGACACCATTGCAGAGATACTTACCTCCTAGACACCATTGCAGAGATACTTACCTCCTAGACACCATTGCAGAGATACTTACCTCCTAGACACCATTGCAGAGATACTTACCTCCTAGACACCATTGCAGAGATACTTACCTCCTAGACACCATTGCAGAGATACTTACCTCCTAGACACCATTGCAGAAATTTTAACCTATTATACGTCGTTGCATTTCTGAATTTGTTTTGATTATATTGGATCAGCTTTCAAAAGATTTTAGGTAACGGAATTTGAAGATAATTAGGGTTACGTTTATCATTCAGCGGCCAATTTCGGTATGTTGATAGTGGTGAGATTCATTTAAGAACTTCCCTAGGGGGGCATAGGATAGGCAGTATGGTTAGGTTATTTAGGCTTGTCTATTCTATGCTATGGAGACTGGCGTCCCCAGGGGACAATGTTAGGTTACGTCAGCTCTATCTAGGCCTTTGGCACTTCTGTCTTGTGTGTCCTCTTTGGTTCTTTCCATTTTCATGCCTTCTTTGCTGATGTTTCTTCATCTTTTCCTCCCCTTCTTCCTCCTGTTTCTTAATTTACTGTTTCTATGCACTGGGGATCTTGTGTTAGAACACACCAATGCATGGATTCCACGTTTTCGTAAGTTCATACTGAATGGTGTTTTTTTTTCGCTCTCTTTAAATGTAGCTTCAAACTAACTTCATAAACTTCATTGAAGAACGTAAGTTTTTACTGTGACTAACCCTTTATTTTAAGTGTATCGTGTGCACTATACAAACAGGACGTTGTGTCAGTCCCACCGCTCGTACCAACGAATGCCAGAAGTGAAGGCTGACTGTCCCATCTGCATGGAGGAGGTGAACCAGGACGACAAGGACAGCGTTGTCTGGGCTCCCTGCTGCCGAAGAAATGATCTGTTCCACAAGCTTTGTGTTCAGGTGAGCAACTTTAGGTTGTACAGTGACACGTCGACGTACGAGGGACTTGGCTTATGAGACCCTGTGTGGTCACTTTTTTGGTTCGAATGACGTGACGAACTGTGCAACTGTTTGCACAGTACTACCTTACTTTGAAGAATTAGTTGGGTCTTAGAAAGTTCAGATAATTGATCAAGTTGGATAGAGTTAGGAGGCTGACATGTGACTAACTTGTGCTTAGTGGTCAATCAGTAGTTATGTTATCCTCTTCAGCAAGATGTATGATTATGGTAGTTGAAGTAGTTGATTCTTGTAATTTTTTTTATCATACAAACGCTTGTAAAAAATTTGATATCTTTTAATAGAAAATCGAGTGGGATTTAGCTTTAGCATTTAGCTGTTTTTTATTTTGAAATGAACACTTCTGTTTTGAGGCAGTGGCCGTTGTATTCTGTATTACATCCTGTTACTCGAGCACCCTTGGCCTCGTCCTGTGTGTGTGTGTTCGTAGTGAATGATCTTTGTTGAATTAATTGTGTGGATCATATGAGTTTATTGGTCCAAGTGAGTGCTTTATACGCTATAATTATTAGAATTGTAAATGATTTATTTTTATTCATTTTGATATTATTCCTGAAATGCTACGAGCTAGGTAACATGGAATTTTCTCCGCTATTGATGCAAGAGATAATAGAGCATTGGCAACTGATAGTGAAGATTTTTTGTAAATGCTTTATAGGAAATTATAAATTCATTCAAAATGTCTGCCAATTTTTTTTTCATAGCTTTTACAACCTCATCCATCGCTTGAAAAAGATTACATCATTCACTTCATTCGATAATTTCAATTATTTATTGAGAGCTTGCCAGTGTAAATGGAAGTACATGAAAGTTTACTACACAGTTGTTCTTAACCTAATATTTATCCTGCAGTTAATGGCAAAGTTAATATTTAGAACATTGTAGTGTCGAAATAGGGCTGGGTGTCTCTCAAAAATGTGTACCTCTCTGTAGAATATCAATAATTCGCTTAAAATTAAGCCGCATTAATATAAAGAAAGTATAATGAATACAGCTTACCGACTGAGACGTGCATTTAACGAGACAGCTAAATTTGCTCGATCTTAGGGGAGTGGGAGTCATTATTACAGGGTGAGCCATAAGAAAGGCCCCTTTCAAAATTATTATAAAACTAGGTGGGGGCTTTTTGAGTATATCAGTGCTACCGTCATGGGTGAGGGAACCTTATTTTTGGCCCACCGTGTATATTAAAGCCAATTATACATTTTTGTGGTACATTTTTTATATTACCGAATATTTTGATTGGTGCTTACTTGAACATTTTCCTCCCAGTAGTTGGACAGGCCGAGGTCGAGCGATAGGAGCGTGCATGGGCAGTTTCATGAGCTCATATCAAATGACGTCATGCGATGAGCTATGATGGATTTGTGAGCTCGTATTGATGGAGATCAAGCATTGATGTTCTATTGGTCAATTTTGAACTCATATTATATTTACTCAATTGTTCTACTGATAATCTTGAGTTCATATCCATGGAGATCTAGCATTGATGTTCTTGTGAATGATTTTGTGTTAATTTTGTAACGAGTCAAATGTTTTATTGACCATCTTAAGCTCATAGCTGATGAAGTCAAGGGTTAGTGCACTTTCTATTGGTTAATTTTGAGCTCATGCTAGTCAAAATCAAACTATGATGTTATGGTGTGGACGGTTTTTAGTTCTCATCGAATGAGATCAACTATTGGTCTTTATTGGATAATTCAGAGCTCATATCAAATGATACCAAACATTGATGAATTCTGAGACGGTTGTAAGCTCCTGCTGAGTCCATGCGTGTTGTGTGTGCAGAGACTGGCCCTCAGTGCAGGCTACTTCTTCAAGTGTCCGCTCTGCAACGACAAAGATCGCTTCACAAAAGCCATGCAAGATAACGGCATCTACGTCCCTGAACAGTAAGGCTGCTCCTTAGTTCAGTTAAAGAGCTTCCCACTTACAGATAGCTTTTTGTTTCTTTTTCCATTAAATAGATTGTTCATTTTTGTTAGATTCATCCGAAAGTTTCTCTCTGAGCTCTCGAGCTGCGTCGTTTGCTGTGAGTATGCTCTGTACCTTTGCATTTTGGTCACTCGTCCAAATCATGACAATCAGCGGGCTGTTGGTGGTCTCCTTCTCTTAGCTTGCGTGGGGACTGTGACACTTTTATGGGCCCCAAGTCCAAACTACCTGCTGTTAGAGTCTGCCCTCGTCAGCCCGTCTTCAGGACTTGTGCTCCTGCCTAGCTATCCATTTCAGAGTCTGCAGTTGCAGGAGTTGGTTGCAAACTTGTCCTGACTGAAAGTGTAAACATTATCTTGAAAATTTCTCCCTTTATTCTCTGGAGAAGCTGCCGATGTGCTGTGCTAACAAGCTTTCTACTGGAGTGTTTGATATTTTCTTTGTCTTCGTGATTTTGTCAGGCTTGCGTTTTACGATACTCTCTATCCAAGCCGAAGCCCTTGATGTTTCAAGCGAGCTATAAGTTTTTGAGAATTGGTCTGTGTTTATTCTTTTTACATCAAAGAAACTTGTTACCGTCTAACTCAATAGCAGCTTTTTCCTATCGGTCTGTGCAATCTTACCTATGCCACTGCCAGTAGTGTCTGTAGTATATTCATAGTGGGTAATATTCATGTGCAGTTTTGATACTTATTCCCTAACGTTACTTTTACTTTTCTCATTTTGTGTATTGGGTGAATCACAACTCTGTGGCTGTCTCAAGTTTGATGTTAATGTCGAGTGCATCTTAGCATTTGGCACTCACTCAAAATTCTTGTAAGGAGTACATCAGCAACTCGTGGATGAGCCAGCGGTGCTTATGCCAACATCCTCATGATGTCCAGGGAGGCCAGTTCCCACCTTGTTCAAAAAAACCTCTCCTGTTGTAACTCGTTATAATGCCAAGAGGTCTCATTAACTTCTACTTGATGTGCAGGGATGCCAGTTGGGAACTGGAGCCCAATGCGTACCAGGACCTGCTGGAGCGACCTGTGGACTGCGTCGCCCCCATCTGCCTGTGCCCCTTCGGACGCTCAGACAGCAAGCTCGAGTCGTAAGTGCCCCCACGCAGTCTAACTCCTCTGCCAGAGCGTCTGAAATTATCCATAATTGCTTATCATTTTGGCTGCTCGAGGTCAAATACCACCGTCAGATCGTTACGGGGCTGCCACGCATCTTCGAAAATCCTGAAATGTCCTTGAAGGAAATTATTTGTCCTTAAATTGTGATGAAAGTAAAAATGATGGGGTAAAACAAACCAGAGCCGCTTGTGTAATGTGCGCGCCTATTGTGAATGTGTATTGTTTGAGGGTAGCTGTCAGTCACTGCGTTTATTCATATTTTTTAAATGTGAACATGTTTGATCCTACCCATGCCCAACCCTGCTGTATTCCCGTCGCTTACCTATCACTGAAAATAAGACCAAAAAAATATCAATAATGCAGCTAACAGATGTTTACATTTTTAGTAATTTGTGGGAAAAAGTTTCATCTCTATTACCCATAATTGAACAATGGATTTCACAGTACCATATTTCCCTACGGTTTTATGCACGACTTAACTAAGGGCGTTGAGCTGCTCTGAGCCTGAGTTTTTTGCTGAGTTGTGACGTGTGATGTAGCATGACTATATATATTCTTCGGTGTGGGAATAAATTGTGTAAAGTTTATTTGTAACAATGTGCAAGCTATTGTACAAAGAATATTTCTTATTTATCTTTCGTAATTTTTGAAATCTACTAAACAACCTCATAAATAGTAAAAATACCATGGATTCTAATAAAAACGTTTAACTCAGGCTTGCATCTCTCATTCTTGGAGTTCCCAGTGGAGGGGCGTGGATGAGGTGGTATGCCACCCCCTCCCCTCCTTCCTGGCCCCCCATCATTTGAAATAACTTTAGTCTACGCTAATTATTCAATTTTCTGTTTTTTCCATCACGACAAGATGAATTCGGTGTAGGGAATTTCTTGAAATATTGACTTGCCAGCCAACTCAAATGCGCTTGCGAACCGAGCTCGGCCAATCAAAGCTCCTTATTTGGAATTCATGTAGATCTGGATTCCAAGTAGGCGATTCGCTACATTTGTATAATTAGATACTAGGTATTTTGTCACTTTGTGTATCACCTTCTAATTTTTGTTCATTTTGATCTCATAAGAATGAATAAAGTTATCTATTCATGCGTATCATTGCTTATTAGAATTGGTTTCCTCTATGTTTGTGTCTGTGATATTCCCGAATTTGACCTTGAATTTTATTTTCAATTTTATGTGACAACCCTGAGTTGGATATCGACAGGGCAGCGAGAAAGTTAGACTGGGCAAACTATGTTCCTGTCTGTTTTGTCAGGGTGGAAATTTTAATGGTGTTGTAAACCTCACAGGGTGAACGTAGACTAAAGTTCACACCAATTTCAGAGCTGTTGTGAGGGTGTTCATAGTTGTACATTCAAGGTAAATCATCAGTTGCAAAGAAAACATTATTTGCTGTGATGTGCTTTGCTTGCACTTTTAGTAGCTACGCATCACTTAAAATGTGTGGCATCACTTAAAAGACTGCGTTTTGGGGTATTGAGTTTTCATTTAAGGGTTCGAATTCTGCTGTCGTACAGCTTGCAGAAAATGTGCTTAGTATTTAACTGTGAAAGGGATTACGTTTTATTGGGAATTTCTTGAAACGTTTTTTTGTTAGAATATCCTTAGGTCGGCAGAATGCCCAGCCTAGGCATTCTGCCTTAGACGGCCTGCGTGAACGGAATCTATATTTCTTATCCTGCCCCGTGTTCACCTAACCCTCAGGAGCCATAGGATAAGCATTAGGGTTAGGTTTGTCTATCGTATGCCATGAGGAGTGTTGGCCACAGGAGGGCACTGTTAGGTTACCTCAGGTACAGATAGGTCTTCGGAACTACTCGTTCTGTGCCCACTCTGCTACATTCAATTTTCACACCTTCTTTGCCCTCTCTTCTTCTTCATACTGAAATTGTTTCTACGTGCAAGGATCTCCTGTGGGAATACACCTTGTGCATAGATTCCCCGTTCTCTATAGTCCTCACAAAATGGTCCCTATTTCTCGCTTGATTTGGAACAGATTTTCTGTGGATAATGACCTTTAAATTAACTAATAGCTTAATGTGGGGTAGTACTTTCATTTTTGTGGAACGCTGCGCCCGCATGTGTGGAGTGCTATGTCCACATTTATGAAGTGCTATGTCCACATTTATGAAGTGCTATGTCCACATTTATGGAGTGCTATGTCCACATTTATGGAGTGCTATGTCCACTGTTACTGAGCTGTAAAAATGTGCCGTGCAGGTCGTGGGAGCTAACATTCTGCCAGCTGTGCGGGTCCCAGGCCATCCACACGAAGTGCCAGGCCTTAGTGACGTGCAGCAGCCGCACCGAGTGGCACTGTGTGGAGTGCACGTCGCTGCTGGCCGACAGCGCCAAAAGAGAGAGGACTCAAGCCAAGGCTAGGCACCAGGCACAGCGGGACCTGAACGCCGCTGCTGGCACTTCTGCTGCACAAGAGGAACAATCTCACGAAAACAAAGCCATGGAGGAACCTCGTTGTGACGCAGAAGTGCATCCGAGAACAGGACGTCGTCAGTCTCTGCAAGGAACAAACGAGGAATCACCTAGTACAGCGGAAGTCCGTCCGAAAAAAGAACCCTGTGATGACGTGCCAGTCTTTGACGGTGATGGTGAGAGCAGTCAGCCAGGGACCCCTGGCTCAACTGAGAAGGTTTTAATCGAGCTGAACGCTAATCAACCGTCTTGTGCAGCTGCTGCTCTCGTTAAAAATAAGAAAAACAATAAACAAGAGAGAATCAGTCGTTCTAAAATGTCTCCTGAAGGTAGTGCAACTGCTGAAGCATTAACAATTGGTTATGCCGGTGATGGAAAGTTACCAAATGTGGCAGTAGAGGATGTGCAGTCCGCCAGCGCTGAAGTGTCCAGGTCCGCCGCTAGCGTGGGTTCTTTCATAAACGGCACTGCTGTTGATGCGACCGATGTTGAAATTTACCTCGTGGCGCAACATACCGAGAAGAATGACGTCTCATTTAGTAGGGAATATTCCATGGATAACAAGTCGCTCGGCCTTCGCCGAACGGTCTCGAGAACCAGTACGCCAAAACGTAAAGCTTCTGATCATAGTGAAGAGGAGGTCACATCAACCCCCAAGCGATGGACGCCATCTTTCAACGGAGAGGGACGACCTGACCAGAAAGAGAACCAGATCTATGTGAGCGGTTACAATCAGGGTGATGAAGTTGACGTGGACTCTATAATTATTTCCGTGGATTCCCAATTGTCTTCACCACTTCATGTCGAGGACGAGTCAAAAATGAATGGCATTTCACCCACAGGCGCGGAGCATAAGGAAGGTAAAGCGTCTTGTAGCAAGTTGCGTGACCATGCTAATGACTCTAAGAACAGAAGACCCTATCACCGCAAGAAAGATCTCTTTAAAACTACCCAGATTAGCATAACAAATTTCTTCAGTGCTAATACATGAGAAAAGATCGTTTCTGCATATTACTGTAATGTTCGCTATTATATGTTTTTCCTCTAAAATGTTTTAGCCAAACTTTAATTTAAGTTGTTTTGCTTATTGTAAAGAATTTTCCTGTCTGCCCTGTGTTGTGTTTGCAGTAATTAGTGCTGATGCTGTAGTTTCATACAGAGAGTTTGTTACAAGTTCCATGCTAGAGCGTACGATGCACTCTTTTTTTCTTCCTCCTAATTTTCAACGGAATCTCAGGACTAAAAATCCGCGACAATGCATTTTTCTAGATTACTCCATTACGAGAGAAGTGACTTCTACTTCTACCCTGCAATGTAATAACGATACTGATGCTAGAATGTTCTTTCGAGTCTACTAATCGCTTGTTCTGCTCTCCATCGCTATTCAAGTTTACCATTACAACCCTCGTTGCCAGCGTTGTCGTGTCAAGCAGTGATTCCACGGACATCAGACCATCGTACTCCACGCAAGCCCGCGAACTAGTATTCTGTGGGGAGCGACTGTATTTTATTTAGAAAAGCTCGCGAGTCAGGTCTGAGGTAACCAAGCCACGAAGTAGTACAGTAGAGCACCGTAATTTATATGAATTTGTTGAGCCCATTGATGGCAATTAATGCTTTGTGCCCTGCATCCACGAATGTGTCGTACCGTTTTAGGTGTCCGAGTGACTTGCAGCGAGCATTAGGGCGCTCTACTGTATTCGCTCCACACTCGAGACCCCAGGTGCCGTGTATTGGGTCGAGGTCTAGGTACTTGATTTTCCTAGGCTGCTCCGCTATAACCAAGCTCAACCCTGGTGAAGTGTGTAGTTTTGTGCGTAAAAACTCCTCTGTTTCGAGAGTTTCCATCTCTAACTCCTATGCCGCGACCAACGCCACGCTTTGTATCAGCTATGTGTTTATACTACCTACATTCATTTTTCTCCGACTTTTTTGATAAATGGGGTGAATTCAAGCCTGTACCTCCGGAGAGATAAGCTGGAGGGGACTGTCTTTCAGTGCATCTGGGGACTAAGCGACCCTCGAAGAATTTGTAGGGTTCCCGCGCTATTTTTATGATTACAACTGTATGAAAATTTACTTGGTAAACTGGAATTGAGTTTCACCGTTAGAATCACAGTGAATGTGGCAACGGTGGCTCGAAGTCGTAGCCAATAATCGTGCCGATGTCTGATAAGTGTACTTGAGATGCTGGCGCTTTTCAATAGCATGTCTAACTAACTGTAGTACTACTTGGAGTCATATCAGGCACCAAAACATTACTAAGAGGTGTGAGCTATTTATTCTAATTTGAACTGCTTGGTTGGTTCGTTTAAATTAATCTTAGATTGATTTTGAATACGGGTTTATTTGGACCAGTAGCTTGTGAAGATGAAGTAGGCGTTTCTCAGGAACCTCTTTATTCGGTTGCTGTTGCTTTTCACTGAGCTTCTGCTTACTTTAGAACACGTGTGGCCTTCATTGTATTTTAAAGCTTGATTGAACTTACAAAAATGATAGCGCAACGGCGCGTTGGGTTGACTTGGGTGCGTGTTTTTAAAGTGATGATTTTCCATTGTTTTAATTTTAGAAATCCACTTCGACGTATTTTTGTTGATGCATTTTGTATGTAAAAATAAAAATTCAAAGCAAAACGTATTTCCTGTAAACTGCGCGTTAATTTAGACACTGAACTTAACTTAAGATTGAGGTGCGTTTAATGGTAACACACACCAAGAGTGCGGTGCTGGGACTGGTGTTACATGAAGTTTCTGTATTGGGTACTCCGCGTTCTACTACTGAAAAAATTGTAGTGCCTTGTGGTATTATATCCAGAGCTGACCAGCGCTACTTTGAAATGTAGCGGCCGCTACTGCTACCGCTACATGCT
>VOMN01018882.1:0-23644 GCA_014899125.1 Orchestia grillus
GCTTCCACCAGCCTCCCACGCTCCCAGGCTCCCACCAGCCTCCCACGCTCCATTTCCTGTTTCGCGTGCAATTGTGGTGTCGGATGGTATTTATGGCAACTCTTCTGCGTCCAACCACTGCCGAATTCTTTTGCTGCTATCGAAGAGTATCCATTTCCCATCACATGTAATGATTCGATTTAAAAATGAATCTCTTTCGAGCCGAATACTTGCAAAAAAAACTACTCGAAATTCAACATTTCATGTGAGGCGACCTGGTGCTAGCAGATCGCTCATCGACTCACCAAATAACTACCAAGGCGTTACAGGAATGGACCTGATTCATCTCTCTTCGTTATTCCTAGTATACACTCTCCCGCATCCCCGTGTTATTTGTCTATCATGTGCTAAAACTTCCATGTTACAAAATAGATATAAGCATTGAAATATCTTTGTATGATAAAACATATGATTTTCATACAGATAATGTCTCCTACGATTCGGACAACCTCGGTACATCGAGGAATAGATTCATGCAATGCTAAGTCTACGTGAAATGAAATTTTCACCTCTTCTTCAACAAAATCTACTCGAGCTCTCATGGAAAAAATTATTGAAGGTACGGATTTTGACCTTGGCTCTTCAACGCGCACTGCAACAGTCCCATCATTACTAAATCTACCAAAGGTTTATTTACTCCAAGTTCCTTATTATTTTTGAGTCCCGTACTGATTTTGCCCTACTTAAAGTAAGTAAAACTACCCAGGAACGTTTTATAGAAAGCAATCAACATTGAGATTCACCGATTGTCATTATCACAACATTTGGTGTTCTTGAGTGAATCGAGAAAACTACTGGGAATAACTGTCCAGGTCAAGTGTGGTTTTCTTTTGAACTACACTACGTGACTACTCCATTTGTAATTGAAAAGATCATTTGAACGACTCCTAAAGTCTGCGCGTCCGTTTGAGCAAGATGGGATATCACGGCTGACCGCAGACGTTACTGTATCCCATCGACCCTCTGGTCAATGCTTGCGAGTTCTCCGCAAAACAACTGAGTGTAGTCATCTGCATGAGAAACTCAGAATCTAGAGATGATTTCATATCGTGATTTTTCATTTTATGGATAATTTTTGTTAAATGGTAATTCTGAAAACTATTTAGGCGCCGACGGCATTGAGTGAGCTGTGCTGCTGATATACCGGTGACTGTGCCAAGGCTTGTCGTTACGGCTCGAAGTTTATTAGCTTCTTTCTCAAGTTGTAGAACCAGTCTCGTTTCCACGGCACAGAGCGGAGAAACTACAGCATGAGGCTCGATCAGAACTCATAGGTAAATATGGCATTCAGAAACAGTGGCCAGAGCCTGTACCAGACTAGTTGCCAGTGGCACTCCCCGCCGGAGGGGTTGCAACTCTGCACACTGGCCCTCAGCCATCAGTTCAGTACGACCATAATAATTCTTGGAGCTCCTGATAGATAAGCGTCTGCCTGTTGAGCCAAGGTAGTCACGCACACGGCCGCCTGAAGACAGAGAAACTTCTGGGGTCAGTGTGACGGAACATATCGTATTTACAGTCGCAAAAATGTCCCTCGCATTTATCAGCAGAAATTGTGTGTGTTTTCAGCTTGCAGAGTTTTTCTTCGAACAAAATTTTGTGTTTGTGAAAATGGGTTCAAGTGTTCTGTAAATTTCAACAAATTTCCACTGAAATCTTCACAGTTATCAATAGTGAAATTAGTTTTTGAAAGAATCACTGTGAGCTTGTTTATCGAACTTCATCTAAAATTTTATTCTATACAAGTAAATTGGTGAAACTGCAGATGGTGCTCTTCTATACCTTCGATAACTATTCTACAAAAACCTATCTCAAGCTGTAGCTTGAACTGTGGGTAATAATATCTTATATATATTTATTTGCCTGACTTAACTTCCAGCTCGAGAACTCTGCTTGCAACTCTAAAAGGTGTAGGGAATTTCTCTGCAACACCCATAAATATTTGCTGCTGACCTCTTGGCAGTGTTGTTGAAGCAACATACTGCGCTACGCTTCTCAGACAGGCGTTCAACGCAGTAACCTGCGACGCACCTGACACAAGATCTAGTGTTGTGGCTTTCAGGGTATATGAATTACCTATTAAGTAAAGACTAGTTTGACGGATAGTTAAAGGTTGTAAGCAGTGGTATGTCTCATCTACTTTTCATTCAAAAGTCTTCCAGACTAACAAAATTTCTTTGATCCTGAAGCATCGGTGTAACATTTCCAATAGAGCGACCTCGGAAATATGAGCTAAGTAAGAAGCACACGTTTCGTTAGAAAGACTCTGACCCAAGCAAGATTCATAGAGGAAGTATCTACAGAGCTTGGGTGCCGATGAAGAACCTGAAAGAAATCACGTCTGGAAATATGACGCCCCGGAAATTAGAAGCATCTGCTTTCCACTGATTGCCGTCCTACTACGGAAATGGACTCAATAAACAAGCTTTTTAGGGCGGTGACTGGAGAGTTATGGACGATGAACTTAAGAACTAAATATAAAGACACCGTTGATGAGGACTCGAGGTTAAGGGCTCGTGAGGTACGACTTCTTAGATCACGGCTGGCAGGGTTGCGCGATGCAAGTTTTTAAACGTTTGAGAATTTGGTAGCAGCGCAATTTTCACGAAATAAAGTAATATGATAAAACAGCTCTGATAGCGTTAAAATGAACACGGAGAGTGTGACGGAAATTCCTTAACTTTCAACTTCCATACTTTAACCGACCCTGTCAAAGGGGAGGAGAATTTGATTTCGTTAAAATATGCTGGAAAGCCAGTAAGTTCCTCATACAAATACTATTAGAGATTCCATGCCAGTTCAAATGAAATGCTTGAAACTAGGCATGATGTTATCTAGCAGTAATTTTGTGCGAATATGTCAGCAGTGACGTCATCCATCACAGCATTAGAAGACGCCAGCCCAGACAGGCACGATGCGGCCGAATGACCTGGAGAGCACTCACTTCGCTTATTTAAAAATTTTCAAAAAACCCTGAGCTCGTAGTGTTGCTCTAAGTCCTTTTCAAAAGTTCGTACAATTTTTGAAGGCATCTTTTAAAAACGACAGAGAAAAATTGAAACATCTTCTAAAAACGACAGAGAAAAATTGAAAAATTCTGAAGCGGAAAATATAGCGGTGAGAATTGTACATGAGGCAGCAAAGCGACCTCACATGCCTGTAAACACCGCCAAGCGTCCAGCTCAAGTCCTGCTGGACTCGGGGAAAAGTCGATTCATTGTTTGTTTAGAATTGAAGTTCTATGTTGAATATACAAAAAATAATCATTTTACAATATAATACACGTATTAGAATTAGAATACACGTTATTTTAATTTTTAGTTTTGGTACTTTACAGTGCCAAATATTTAATACACTTGTCATAATTCAAATTACTTAAGCCCATTGAAGATTTTGATAGAATATATTAATCGCACATCGCACATACGCCATTCAGGAAAAAACTAAAATTTCGGCTAAATTTTTGAAGGGTTGTCACTTTGAGAAAAAAACCGTGTTTCATATCCATGAGCCTGCAGAATGCGACCTCGATGATCCTCTCATGTGGATTATGACTTCAGTCCCAAGCTTCAATTTCCTTCAGAAGAATGCTCAATAACTTACCCTCAGCCGGTGTCGTGGAAAGACAACGTGCGGTGTCGTGGAAAGGTCCTCGTGCACGGCCAGCGTTCGGGAGGCTCTGTAACGCATCAGCGTACGCTCCCCTGCACTGAGTGATTGCTTCAATATTCAGCTAAAGCGTAATGCATTAGAATAAATTGAGTAGGTGTGTCATATAAAAGTTGTAATAGTGCAGCACCAAATAAGATGATTTACAAATATTACGAGGGTTGAGTTCTCTGAAGAAACAGAACAATCCGTTATGGTAGGTTATTTCTATTATGTTCAAAAAATTAATTTAATTAATTTCGAGCTAAATGGAATGACCTCATCAATGTTCCTTTCCAGAACTCAACGACAAATCGTCAGTGGAGGAAACCGCGTAGGAATCTCACTATTTGATCAATAATGCACCGTAAACTGTCGACTACTGGAAGATCGAGTGAAGTCATATGAAAACAGATTTCAAGTATGAGCGAATTGATAAACAGCCGTAAAAATATAAAACTCAATCCTATGTAGTTAAAGGAAAAAAGATCACCGAGAACGGAGGAGCTCAAGGGACCAAGCTGAGGGCGACTCTGAGGCCGAGATCTGTGGAGACGTGAACTGGGGCACGTGAGGGGCGGCGTGGGGGGGCGTGGGGCATGTGCGGCCACAGGCCGGACAGCCAAAACAAGATACTGTAGTGTGGATCTGAAAGTCTTAAGGGCGGAAAAATTGAAAATACTTATAGGCAGTGTTGAAAAATAAAGATGAATTGGAAAGTTCCGATGTGGGGCCATGAAAAGTTGGATAATTGCTAAAATAGGATAAAACATGAAGAAAATAGGTGGCAGTTGGGTTAAATGGTTGAAAAAACGGAGTGAGCTTGCCAATTTGAGAAGCAGACACAAGCGTAGAAGATGTTGGACCGAGACCAGGACTATGCTCTACACACAAAGGGGGCGTGTGGGGAGGGCTGAGGGGAGGAAAGGGGAGGCGGGTGAGGGCGTGCACAGACAGAGATTGATGAGTGCTGCGAAGAGACCTAGACATGAAAACAGGACGATTAGGGGGAGAGGGTGGGAGAGAGAGCAGGGGCACAGGCGTGGGGGAAAGTGCTGCTCACTGACCCCATCAAACTGTAAAAAATGAGCTTGGCTTATAATTTTTTTTCGACATCATAAGCTCTGTTTGAGCGCAGCAAACACCCTTCTTTTCACTCAATCCCCGAGGGCAACGATCCCTCGTCGCTCGTTGAGGTTCATGCCTGAAAAAACAAATATACTTTATTTCAATCCTAAGAGACACACTTTCTGACCCCTTGAAAATCCCCCAAACTCGAACCTGGAACTGCTCTGTAGAAGGAATGTGAGTAGTCACTGCACTGTACAGAATTGATGACGTCATCGCACGACCAGCCCACGTGCACATGAGTTGCAAAATCTGACGTGTGCAAGGGTGGCAAACGAGCACACGCGTAAGTCGTTGATTGCGTGGAAAATTTTCAAAGAACATACAGAAAAATCTATCTGCATCGCCCAAAACGTTAGTGTTTCTGTACCAGAATGTAAATTATCTGGGAATCGTTCAACTCAGGGAAAGGTTTCTCAATTCCTTCCGTCTGATTTCTTGTTGTCGAATTTTGATGCAAAAATTTAGGCCAACATCTTGTACGACTTGGTGCCCACACGCATATCATCACGTGACAGAACCTACGTCCGGCTCCAGGCGACCACTCCCGTCGAGGTACTACAACCTATGACAATTTACTATCTGCAGGATGGTTGTTGTATACGTCGGGACACAAATAAAATTACAACGTCGGGAACTGGTACTTTGCATGCATAGAGCGACAAAATCTGGTCATAAGTTCAGCATAGTTTCAAAAGCTAAATCGTTTTTCATTTCTGTAATAGGTTGAATCCTTTTCGTAATAATTATGGCTATTTTACAAGTTCAGGAAATGAAGCCCACAAGGTTGAATTTAACTATGTCAATCAGACGGGTATGGGCTAACAGAAGTAAAAAACTTCTGACAGTGACAACACAAATTATCTGCAGAGCAGTTTAGAGGTAATCTACAAGACACAAACATGCTGAAACTTTCCCGTTCAAACACCAAAAAACGATGTGAAGAAAAACAAACCGATAGTCCTCAGCAGACCGCTACTCTAGCAACGATCAATAACCCTTGTTATTGGATGAATGCAAACAAACGTCAGCTTTGAGCAAACGTGATGAACGTGAACGTGATGAATGTGAACGTGATGAACGTGAACAAACGTGATAAACGTGAACGTGATGAACATGAACGTGATGAACGTGAACGTGATGAACGTGAACGTGATGAACGTGAACGTGATGAACACGGGGATGAACACTGAGACCCGTGAGCCTCGCAGCTGCCTCTGAGACTGGTGAGACGACTCGCGCTCTGGCCAGACAGCGCCTGTCTCGGGCGTGCGAATTTGTGGGCTGAAATTCAAAGTTTGATGAATTTCTCACGCCCTTGAAGCACACTCAACGAAAATTCGATGCATATTTGAAACAGTGTATGAGTTATGCGCCTGTCATAAATCTGACACAAAAATGGGTGTCATTATTGTATTAGACTACACTTTTAGAATAGAATACTGGAGAATATGGCCCTATGAATGAGCCAAGTCACGCATTCTTGGATTTTTTCTTAAGTTCCATGTAGTTGCGCACCAATCACGCAACAGCACCCAGGTATACGTGAAGTACGAGTGGGAGAGGCAGAACAAATGAAATAACAACTATTAACACCGCCAGATGCCCTCAGTAACGATCGTAACCACTACTGAGACTGCCCACAACACCGCTGTGGAGGAGAAACAGACAGTCTAGGAAAAATAACTGTAATTGAAATTGTAGGATCCCGTGATTTGCAAGGTTTCTCTTCTTATCATCAACAGGGTTTCAAATCGTGAATATTATATTAAAATGCTGAAGGATTTCGTATCCTATACTTGTCTAGACGATATTTGAACATGTTCACAGGCCAGGTACAAGCAGGGACCGTTTTTTTTCAGTAGCTTGTTATAGATTCTGAATATTTCAGCTGAAAGTTGTTTTTGGCCTGAGATGTTTTAAGGGTAATTAGTTGATGGCCTTTTTTTCTGGTACGAACGTTTTTGTCTCTATCGGAGAGTCCTTGTGGGCTAACATCGCTGAAGCCATTAAGATATTTATGTGTCTCGATTAGTCGACCACGCAGTCTGCTTTGTTCAAACGAGGCGAGTTTCAGCTGTTCAAGACACAGTTTGTAGCTAAGGCTCTGGAATTCAGGAATCATTTTTGTTGCTTTGCGCTGAATTTTTTTCAATTTTGTTGCTGCTCCATCGTTTGGAAGAGGACCAGAGTTGCATTGCATGTTCCAGACCTAGTCTAACTTTATAAAGAACTAGAATGTTGTCTTTTGGTTTACAGTCAAAATTACCTTGTATGAAACGGAAAATTTTGTATGCATTCTTGGCACTTTTTTCTACTAGCTTGATTGGGGTCTTTGGTGATAGAGATACTAAGATTTCTCTGTTACTGTTCCGCTTCAATCGACCCTCTGCTCATTAAACATTGGAAATTCAGGCTACTGGTTGTAATGTGGGGTATTTTTTTGGGTTAAACTCATTTTCCTGGATTCAATTTTCTGAGTCATGTCATAGTAAGACACATAAAAGTACGCCGACTGTGACATACTCTGCGTAAGTCTACGGTATTTATGTGAAAGCTTCGCTCAGTCTGACTTACCAACCGTGAAATACCTGGCTTAATTATATGGTAATTCATGTGCACGTTTAACCTACTACGACTTACTCTGAATTCTACAGATTGCCAGAGAAGATAGTAATTTCAAGAAACAACAACGAGTATTTTAGATTAACTGTATTAGTTAGGAGTATTTTCGAGCAATACAAAACCCGCCTGTGCAGATTCTACACTTTAGCATATAAACGTAAAACACATTTCAAATAATTCTACAATTATTCACTAATCTATTAAGGGTATGTTATACAGGGGATCATATGGATAAGATCACTCTCACACTGTGCCTGCCCCTGCAACACTGAGCTGACGAGTGCAAGTAACACACCTTCGTGCGTCAAAATATATGTAAGTGAGATACATGGGCAAAACTACAATATATTTTCCTTGAAACTACTGAACATTTTAGTTAAGTTATAAATTATTAAAAATTTGCGTTGCTGGAAATAATATTTAAACAACTAATGCAAAATTCCATCGAAATATAATAAAATGTTAGCCCTGCATCAGTGTGTCGCGGCCCCTGGCTTGGAAGTATTTCCTAAAAAAGAGCTTACAAGTTTACAAAATGCGAGGACAGGATCGAATTTATTGCATCATAAAGCTATAGCTAAATTATGAAGCAGGTAGCTGACGTATCCATGCATGCCATTAACTGGGCCGTGAATACATTTCTTTTGCTCAGATGCGCTAATAAAAGAATTAGTAGAATTGACTGCCCAGTCCTACTCCTCGAGCATCTACAATTATCGACAATCTTTAGCTCCGAGGTCATTTTATCAATTATTTTGACAATTTATTGACGGGGTGACAAAAAAGTTACACTGGGTAACTTCAAGAGCAGCTTCCACACCTAAGGGTAAGAATCTAAAGTTATGAGACAGAATTTTCATAAGGTCACACTTGTCTTCATTATTGCATGTCGCATTAAGCTTCATAAAATAGCATTAGTCAGCATTCCTGTGGTTTTATTTTCAGTTCGATGCACCCCGCCAATTTTTGAATATGTCTCTTGTCTAGTGGCCTCATTATTACGTTATTGTTCTAAAAAGTACCATAAAAATTGTCATCACTCATGTCCATTTGGGTCAATTGTTTTTACATCTCCAATTTCCCCCTTGAGAAGCCAGCGGCTAGCCTCTCCCTAAGCTCTAACCAATACTTTTGCCTGGTCATTTTCATTTCAACTCCGAATTTCTTCTCTGTTCCACCCCTCGACTCCCCTCCCTCGTCTTCCAATCATTGATAGCGTTCCGATGATGGCTTCCGATAATTGAAGACCACTTTTTATGGGTCTTGTTTTATGATAATAGATTTGTACCGATTCTAATTGTTATTCCTATTAACTGAAAACCGTAGCTGCTCAAAAATTCTACGCATTTCTTCCACTTTTCTTAAAAGATTGAAGATACGAAAACAGAATCTATCAACTACTAATTCTATTCTTATCCTAAAATATCATCCTGCGCCGCAAAAATTATTATTAAGTATCTTACAATCAGGCTTCGTTGTTGACTGACTTCAGCTTGTGATTTCAATTATTATAGAGGGTTCTTCAATAACAACGGTGGAAATGAGTTCGAAGCAGTAACTGGGGTGTAGACTAGAAGGATGTACACTTGAGGGGTGTACACCTGAGGAGTGTACACTTGAGGGGTGTACACCTGAGGGACGTACACTTGAAAGGTGTACACCTGAGGGGTATACACCTGAACGTCAGCGCCGGCCACTCAGTCTCCAGCAGAATTCTCCGTTCACTATTTGAAATGTCTGCTGCAAAATGCAAATAAAGCCTGGTAATGGGAGAGCACAAAAATTCCTAATTTACTCTATTTTTGCATGAACTTAATTCTAAACAAATAACTTAAATTTCGGCTGCTCTTTGAATTCTACTCCCAGGTAAAATTTTACTCCCAAGTAAAACTATACTTTCAGGAAAGCTGTAATTTACCACAACGTGCTTGTTAATACGATTTTTTAGTTAGCGCTCATGGAAAGAGGCGACGTTGTGTTAGTTTTTTTGTCTTCTATAAAAATTACGGCGTTAAATGAAAGCGTAAACTTTTTTGTTAGCCCTCAGTGCTTTTTGTACGTTCTATTGTGTAACTGTATAGTAATTTAGCGTTTATGTGCACACACTGCAAATGTGTTCAGCACAAGTTGCTATGCCTCTTCAAATTTCACTGAATTGAATTACGCTTTTCATTCCGATGTCAGATAGCCCGACCACTTTACCAAGTCCCCCAAATTTCTGAAGTCCCTCGTGCCTGAGGACTGCTCATCAAGTCCCCTGACTACGCCCGTGACGCTCAATAAATGGAGCTTCGTGAATTTTAGATCCCAATCAGCCGTCGCAGCCTGAATCTTACCTGATATGGGAGTCGGGTTCTTTACGCAAAACAACTGTTCTAGTCTTCGAAAAGTACTTAACAACTGACGAGAATTACTATTTTGTGCAGAAAAATTAACCCTTCACCTAATTACCTGTGTATAAAAAGTCAAATGATTGGTAACACTGGTCCAGAAATAAAACCAAAAAGTTTCTAGCATGGAAATTAATAACTATGGTACACTAATTTTGGAATGCTTATTCAAATCGGGTCTCAGATTTGGTCTATCACATCACATTTTTGCACTATCAAAAATATTAACTTTTCTCTAAGTATTAACTTTTTTCACTCTTCCTCATTTATTGCATGTTCTTAATATGTGTGGTTTCTTGTGTTATTGGGACAGTAGAGCTACAGCAGACCAACGGGCGAAAAATGAACGTCTTTGAGAAGGAGTTGCTGACTGATGAGAAATACATCATCAATTATCCTCTTGTTTGAAGAAAATAGAAAGTCTTTCCTCCACTTCACATAAAACTTGGTTTGATGAAATAATTTGGCAAAGCCGTTAATCGCAATGGAGATCGCTTTTGCCACATGTGTTCAATTTCTCCAACTCTTAGTGAAGAGAAAAAAAAGGCAAGGGCATTCGATGGACTTTCGTTGCGACAATTCGTCAGAGATGCTCGCTTTGTCACAACAACGAATGCAGTAGTGGCTAGAGCTTAAAATGCTTTCTCTAATGTCATAAAGAATTTCCTCGGCAGTAGGAAAGCTGACAACTAAAAATAAATAGTGAATGAGCTGCTTCTGAGTTTTCAGCCACTTGGAGGTAGGATGAGCATCAAGTTGCCCTTTTTGTCTAGTCATTTGAGTCATTTTCCAGAGAACCTGGGTGATGTTAGTGAAAAGCAGAGCATTGTGTACGATTTGATCAAGGCATTAAAGTTATGAAAGAACGCCACCAAGACAAATAGGAGATAGCAACAAGGTGCTGACCACTGTTGGTGCGTGAGGAGGGATGCTCCTGGTGTTGTGCAAGACAGAATGTCAAAAAGAAATAAGTTCATGTAGCTATAACTTAATCATAAATAATAAACTTTTTGCACATCTGTGCTTGTATTGCCTTCACTATGAGCGCAAAGTTGTCAATAACAATATCTCTCTATTTAGCCATCTATATGCATCTATATGTGTATAATGTTATACCGTGAAAACCTGATGTGTTGGACAAAAACAAATAGCATATTGTTCCATTCAGCGCATCAACATTAACTAGCATTCATTCGAAACTACCATGCCAGAAAAATTGTGTTTACTAGTGTAATCAAAACTATGGCATTTTGTCGGACTTACTTCAAAATTCACGTTTGGAGTTCGTCGATCGTGAATTTGGTCTAAAAAAAGACACTTTAGCAGAAACGGACGCAAAATGCTGCAATCGAACACATTTGGCCGGCAGCCAATCACAGCGACGCGATGTGTCGCTACCGTGGCAGCGAGTCGCGTGATAACAGAGGCCAAGGAATGTCGATCGAATTTCTGTGAAGGCGAACTGTTGGCTTTAATTACTGCTGATGTAGAAAGAGTGCACAGCATTTTAGGAAAACTAAATTGTACTATTTGTGCTATGTTCAATTTTCTTCAGTATATCATATATAACATAGAAATTTGATATGCGTATTTAGTGTCTGGTATGAAGATATATTCATTATACGTGTCTCTATCGCACAAGGTGAATAGAGGTTCTACTACCACTGTCAACATTTCTGAAATTTTATTGATATTTAGTAAAAGATGTTGGTATACATTCGTAATTTTTCCATAGTTTGTCCAAAAATTATCACTCTTTCAGGATATTACTTTCAAACAACATGTACAAAATTGTACTTGAGGATAAGGCAGGTAAAAGCGACACGCTTAGGCCATGCATGAACCATTATCTTCATGGCAGATATTTGTTTTAGCATTTACGTACATAGCATTACTAAGGAGCCTATAAAAGTTGGTTATTCCTACTCAGCCGTGCAACGTTACTGTTTCTACAGAATAAGGTTAAAAATATACAGCAATCTAAGACTTATAAAATAAATATCATATGCTTCGCTTTAAATTTCCAACATTGTAATTCACCCAAGTCAGTGAGAAATCAAGTACCTATATTTTACATTCCTTACTACAACTCATGAAGTTCTCATAAGAATGACGGCAATTAAAATAAACGATAAATTGTAGGAATCACAATTAACCCTTCAAAATTGTCATGTACGTTTAACGCAAATTTCTGTAAACAACACTACTGTCCGTTGAGTCTTCTGGCCAGCGGATGTGTTTATGCACTCATGATCAACGTTACTCCATTTACGTGAGATCTGAGGTGTAGCAAAGTTAGGCGAAAACTTGCGTCAAATTCCAAAACGAAACTTGGTTGAATATTGCTTTGGACATACGCTACCGGCCGGCCGCTACAGCTTCGTAACGATTTCTGATCCTTTGGCCCCAGGACGTTACGAGTTGCTTTGCTATAACTTTACAAAATAATCATCTATGGGATTTTTGGGCATAAACTCGCCGTACAACTAACGAGGAGGTCACTCACTTCGGCTGAGGAAAGTTTGAAGGAATCGTGAATCGAGATTTCTGCATTCCGGACCGGACACAAGCGGCGGCGGATGGACAGTCGCCGTGAAGTCGCGTTCCGCGGCCGGAGTGGCACTCCAGTGACCCTTTTTTGCCTTTGGGAGGGCTGGCCGACGGTGGACATTTCCCGAGTAGAGATGACTGTTGTTAATTTGTAAATCCTCATCAGCTGCTTCGAAAGACATTCAAAAAGAAAAGTTGCCTCGAATTCCATGTTGAATTGAGTTAGAAGTATTCCCTGTCATATTATGCAGTGTTGCACTAAGCCTTGTAAAGCTGCGTCACCTGAAGTAAGTCATCTGAAGTGCGTTGTTTTGGACTAAGTCATTTTGAACCAATCCATGATGGTGGAAGTCGTACTCGGTAGTTTAGTGGTCGATAGCTTGTGTTATGTTTATACGTAGAAGGCGAAAACTTACTTGCAAATCCTACGAACGTCTGACATTAGACCCCGCGATGAAAAACCGATAAAAACCAGCCTCCTTGCTGACGCTAACACCCTGCCGACCCCTTGTTTGCGTCACGACTCTTCGTGGGGCTTCTGAACATCGCAGGCTTCCATAACATGATTCCAAGGTCTGCTATGTTGTGAATTAGAAAGGGAGTGTTTTTCCCTATTTTTGAAGCTTATTCATTTTCCTTTAAACGGTGACCTTGACAACATGAGCTCAATTTTGCAGGCGGAGCAGTCGCTGAAATATGACATGCACACACCATTGAAATATCAGATTTTTGAAAAATCTCTTGCTAACCAACAGTAGTTGTTTTCATAAATCGAACATAAATTTTAATGGGCTCTTTCATCTCAATGAGAGCCGATGTTAGGCAGGCAAAGCAGAACTGACTTGCATCAAATGATTAAAAGATAGAGCTCGAAATGCTCCACCAATTCTAGCGAATTTTAGAGAGCGTTCGGCTTAAAATTCCACGGCTGGGAGTAGTAATCCATTCATTTATGATAAAAGCGTGAGAAAATTGCCAATTGGTACAGGAGGAATTGGACGAGAATTGCAGCGCTCACACTTACTGGCACAGCCAATATTTAAACGCGCACAGCAAATACCGGCGCGGTGCGCAGGCGCGACACTTCACTTCTAATGGGAAGATTCAATTAAGGGACCACGGCGCGTCCCCAACCCGCCGATTCGATATTAAAGCAAACAACTTCAAGGCTTCAGCCCCGCAGCGGGGGAGCGTAAAGAGAGTCGGGGTTCTGGGTGAAGGGGGGATATGAAAGTGTGAGGGGTGTATGAAACACCCCTCACAACACTGTGAGGGGTGTTGCGATAAAAAGAAAATGAGGGTCAGAGATGCAGGTATCAAAACGAAGGGATACGAAAAGCGAAGATAAAATTAAGAAGAATTAAAAGGGTCAGGGAAAAACGTCCTCCTAAATAAGCAAGATGCAAATGAGATAATATATTATAGCAATGAAACTTGAACTTTGCATGAGAGATGGATGAATGATGAGAACAAAGTTGTTGCGATGATGCAGAGGATATCGTCGATATTCGATAAAAATCGTCGAATGGGAAAAATCATTACAAAGAAAGACGCTCAAAATGCATGAAATATAGGAGGATACGGATGCAGAAGAGATTAGAAATATTAGAAAATGGAAAACCATAACATATGAGCTTTTAGCTTAGAAGCTTCTTATGAAATCTCCATAAGATGTAACACAAAAAGCCTAATATTATGCGTGATAGATAGAAGTGTTCCAGTAGTGCCAGGGGGAGCTACGGGCAAACGTCAGGGCGTATGTTAGAGTTGCGCAACAATCGATCCTTGAATTGAGTTTGGATTGTGCGACCTCATCTCGAGAAAGATAAAAACGCTTAGTCAGTGGTCGATTTTATGCCATTAAACTCTGTGAGGCACTTCACAGCGGGATTCTGATGTTCCGTTAAAGTAAATGTGTGTACGTATATTACATAACTTTGTACAAGACTTACTGCATAATAAATGTATGCTATGTCCAACTTTCGACGTATTAGCCGCGTCTACGACAGCAGTCCGAGAAGTGTCGGAAGTTGAAGAGGGCAACACCCTTCGGCCAACCTGTACTGCCTGAAGAGAGATTTCTCTTCACTGGTATTAAAAAAGGATAAAATTAGTCCTTATAACAACGCGAATTGTTAAAAAAGCCTGATGACCAATTTGGTTTACATTTGATGAAGTAAAGTTATAAAGTTATAAAGCACAGTGTGTGCTGGCAGCTGGGGGAGGTACTAGTAACGGTACCAGGTTCAGTCACGTCTGTAATCAACAGAAGCTACGCAACAAGACCGCGATGCCAAAACAAGCCAAAAAACTCTATTTATTTAAAAAACATTTAATTTTAAACACATCATTGTTCAGGCTCAATGTTCTAGTTTTTCCATCGACTTTGCATAATTTTAAATTCCTTCTATCAATTCCACGTAATGAGTATCACATGCATCACATCAATTCCATGCAATTAGTATCACATGCATCACACTTGCAAAAAAATTACTGACATGTATTTCTTAAGAGATTTCAACTAGCAGACACTTTTAGTTGTAGCTACTTGTGGGCTCGAATAAGTCTTATGTTAGTTTACGTAGTAACAGTATACTAGTACTTTTAGTTGCAGCTATTTGTGGGCCCAAATGAGTTCTGTGTCAGTGTACGTAGTAATAGTATATTATTTTTATTTCACTCTCCCTGCCAAGAGACTTACTTCGGACTCAAGTGCCACAACCTGCAGGGCTTGCGTTTCTGCGACACTACTGTGAGAACCTACCTCTGCATCCGAATATACTAACCATGCATCTGGTGTCATGACTTTTAATTGGTTTGAAGATCATTTCTTCTTCGGGAACCTCATTCGCTGTCACAGACGATCATTTTACAACAATTCTGAATGGATCTTAACATAGGTCGCTGTATTCTATTCTCGCGTGATTGAGTCACGTCACACAATTGAGATGCAATACCTTTGTTGTGAACAAACAAAGGCAAGTTGTTCTCTGTGCCAGTCATATTACTGCAGCGAGTAAACGCTGCTCGCCGGCAGCCACTCACAGCATTTTGTGACGGCAAGTGTGAAGGCGAACTGAGAGTTGATTGGCTCGACACTTGCGGGGCTACCCTTTTGTTCCTCCCTCGCTCTCTTTGTAATTAGTTGTTACCAACTTACCGAATAACTTCACTTCATTCTGAGGGTTAGATGTACGCTGTCTTCATATCCTACGTTGACTTTACCATAGAACAGGTAAATTGGAACGTTCATCAAGAGAACGCTACCCCAACTCTGACAAAACGCCAGTCGAATTCTTATACATGAATAATGAAGGCGATTTAAAGGCAAAGTATTCATTTTTGTCATCATTCATTTCATTTAGTAAAAACTGAATGTTTAATCTATTATTTGTTTTTTCTTTGCTCTGTAAAAATACTCTCATTTGATTAATTAGAAACAGTAAATACATACGATAAATTCTCCAACATTCAGTCTTTCCATATCTGAAAGGCATAAAAATTGCTGATGTTTCTGAGAAGTTTTGTAGCTGAACGATCATTCTATGGAATTTCATTCCACTCACATTAAGCCACGGCGTTCATAGGAGATGATTGCATTCAACTGAACAGAATTTCAAGACCGGAATACTTGAAACCATTTGTTTTCAAGTCCCTACAAGGACACCCCTGTGTTGGAATACAGACACGCAGGTAACGCTAGCGAGACACTGTATTCCACAAGAGGGAGCAAAGTCCACGAGGTCAAAACAACCCTCATCTTGCAATACCATTTCTGAGATGCACCGAACACACGATACGTGATGTGCAAACGTAATTTGTATCCGGTCGAGAATTGCAAGCCTAATTGCGTTAGCGAGGGAAAATTCAGTTCTTGCTCAGTTAGGGTTGACGGATCGCATGTTTAGAATGGCTCATAACGAGTTATTCTAAGAAATGAGTCAACACCGCAGTGCGCTGGTCGCGTGAGTTATTGGAACAGCTAACGCACAAATTAATATCGAGTGGAGTGTCTGCAAGCGCAGTCCCTTGCTCCACTCCCACTGCATCTGTTCAACAGCCTTTGAAATTAAATTAAATTTTGTTACATTTCAAGAGTCTCAAAATGACCAGGAAATGTTCGACGTGCCGCTGTTAGCTTCAGTCAATTCATAAATCGTTTCATTACAGCGAGCTTCCCACACACCCCTTGCGTCTAATACAGCGACTCTGTGGCTTCCGTGAAATAGAATTGCACTTGTGAGATGGCCTTTGAGGAATCATGACTTGCATCCTGATGAAAGTCTATCGTGAGAATTGACAGGTCGAGTAAACATTAGACTTCAGAAAAACATGCAATGATTAGATCGTGCAACGAACGATCAAAGGAAGAATGTCCTTGGAGAAACTTGTGCCTCGAGTTGTGCTTTGGGTGTTTTTATGAGTTGTCCCCGTGAAGGTTCGAATCCCTTGTGTCACACTGCTCGCCAGGGAAAGGTAATCGAGCTTGTTGTTCTACTTGGAAAACGATCTAAAGTGGTCTTGGCTTGGTGGCCTCTTGGATGTATTGTAAAGGAACTCTGAAGGACGGTGTGATATTACAGTAATAATTACTGACAGTATTACTCGTCAGTGATATCGGAGTCGAATGATGTCTGTTTGGAGATTCAATAAATAAGTTAGGCATGCACGTTTTCCTTTCTTAGTTTCAGAACTTTGAAGTATGTACCCTTGCGTCAAAAGCACGAGTTCCGAATATATGAAGCTAACAATTTTGAATATAAAATGATGCTTGGAATAAGTAAGTCACAATTCGATGATGTGTAACTGCAATTGGAGTTGCCATTGGCCCCACCGAGCCATCGTCTCGAGCTACGCAAAGTGGCCGGAGCCGCCTCACGAGACCGCCGCGTCCGACTCTCCTAAAACAGTCGACCAGGAGAATTACAGCGAATTCTGTCTCCAGGTGGTAAAGATTTTAGGATAAAGTTCCTCTACACGTTCTGGTGCATCACTTTTGAATCCTGTTTAATTTTTGGGCCGAAAATTTTACTTCTTTACCGAAGAAACTCTAGAACAAGCGTAGGGACGAGCACCGCACCCCTTCTGTGGTGTCAAGGTCGTAAAGAACATCGATCTGACACTAATATTTCATAGCTCAATCTCACATCCAAAATGTCTGTTCATCTGAACTGCAAATGTTCAATAATGAGAGAAATTATCTTGTGTAGGCCTTCGCCACGGGCGAAGAAAGCAAACTGGCTCTTACGGAAGCTTTCGTTACGGTCGCTTTTCGGGAACTCATGGAAGTCGAAAACAAGAATACTTTGTGGAGGTCTAAATATTTCTTAGTGCGTCAATGAAAATATTTCTTGCATTCAAAATGATTTTCCAGTATACTTAATTGCTTCAGATAGATTCTCCGTAAGCTCACCGTCCTTACCATAATCAGTAGGGCCCCCGCCCCTCAGGGTGAGACGCCGTCGCAACGAAGCTGTGGAAATTTGCTGCTCGCGAAATATCAACCCAATTTATGCAACCCTTCAAATACTGAACATTGAATTCGTTAATGAAATTAGCTGCATTTTTTTGTAAAAGCCTTGTGTTTCAGTCTCTTTTTTTACGTATCAATCAATTATTTTGGTTAATTTTCTATGCTGCCCAATAAAATTATGAACTTTTTAACGTGCCCCTCGGGCCGAAGATTTCCCCATCCCTGCACCGAAGGATCTCTATAGATCTCTCCTCCTTACTCCCCACGTTGGGGCATATCGGGAAGCAGAGCAAATGAGCTACCCGATGCTCTACAGTGTACAGTGCTCCCAAATCCCCTATCCTCTCATCTTCCCCATCCCTCCATCGCCCATCCCCAATTCCCAGTCCCGGTTTCCCATTCTCCATTCCCCATTCTCGATTCACTATTCATCATTCACTATTCCCCATTCCCCATTCCCCATCCCTCATCCTCATCCCCTATCCCTCATTCCCCATCCCCCGTCCCCCGCGGTGAGTCATACCAAAGAACAGGAATACAGATCTGCGCCTATCATAATTTCCTCTCGTTATCTGACTTCCCTCGCAACGATTTCGAATATTTTAAAGTGTCGCGAGATATGTAAGCTCTCAGGAGCAACAGACCTTCAGCTGCCGATCGCCGCTGCCTCGCTTCGACTTCCTCGCACAACATAAATCATTTGAGAGCCCGGCCAAGCATTAGAACATATTCTAAAGGTAGCCAATGCATTTTTCTCCATGTCACAATGTTGGTTGAGTTTTACTTACAGCTTATGCATGAAGAATTATTTTCATAAAGTATATAAAGAATGTCCCATGCTTCGAAAAAAGTAAATTTAGCCAAGATTAATTCAATGTAATTTGGTGTCTAAGAGGTCTAAGCAGCTCTGCGTTTTTCGGTGGCAGTATTTTCAAAATATCTTGCATATAATTTTATACCTTCACGTACGGGATCCTCTACTTTAAATCATTCACAAAGTGTTAGTAAATATCAGAGCAGATCAAATAACTGAAAACACTGCTGGTGACAGCTTTTAGTCCCGTCTGATGAGCCTTCAGTTGGGCTTGTGCAGGCCAGTCGCCGGTGCGGCCTGAGGGCAGGTACGTTGAGCAGGACCTCACGGAAGAATTTCGAAGCATAAACCGTAGACCGTAAATTTCGAAGCACCTCACCACAGCCATCTGAAATTCGCCAATCATTTGTAAATATTTCTATTTTCCTCTCATTGACTGTCCAAATGTGAACAACATTTTACACCGATTGTTACGTATGAAGCCAATGACCAAGTGTCGCAAAAAAAATTCTTCTCACAATGATGAGATGAGAAACTTTGACTGCCAAAATACCTGACGTGATGGACCGACGACGGTGCGCTAGAAAATACCGGAGCCCGCAGCTGGCGGCGGTGGTGGGGGTGCCGCCTGTTGTGAGAACCAACATGAGGACAATAACGCCCCTGTACCTCAAATATGAGAGCCTCTCTCCTATTATTGCGGCCAATAAAAGCATCAATACTAATATATTGCCTCGTGTATCCTGCCGGTCGCTCACTGCTGCTTCTTGAGAATAACATTATTGGACTTGGAGAAGAAACTCTTCAGTTTGGTTGGTAGGTATTCAACAAGTTCTCGCATTATATTTACACTTTTCTTTATAGTGAAAGAATATTCTGCGTGATATCTGATCATTTCCACGTGATTTACTGCAGAAAACTAAGCTAGGATGTACTGTTGGGAGAGTCAAAATTCAAGGAGCCTCTTTCCTGCTGCAAGGAAGTACTGAGCATAACCTTATGTTTAGTTTTTTATTACGCAACTAATGTACAGTTCATGCAGTCCTAAATTATTCAGAGTACACACATGAACGAACTTAGATTGTATTCGGGACTCTAATTTCGTGCCATGCATTTGTTCGTCATGTTGTCATACGGAAATTTTGTGCCAACCCAAAACACCATTTCTCCGTTGTTGAAATCACAAAACAAGGGTCATTTATCCTTCTCAATCGATGCTTGAGTCGACTTAATTACTAAAAATTTCTGATACTTTTACAAAGTAAAAATATTCAATGCGTGTGCCTGGGAAGATGGCTTGAGAAAAAGTCCTTCAAAGAGACAAAAATACAGCAAGTAATGCACCATCTTCACCGACAAAAGTGTTAACAATTCAAGAGCTTTCAGAACGATGTGGCGAGCCCAGGTGCGTGACAAAATATTGAAAAACTGCTTTATGTTTTATTCATTTTAACAGAAAATTCAGGACTTTCAAAGCTTTAGAGAAATTCCCACTATTGCCCAGAAAGAAAGAACGAAATACGGAGTGTCAAGAACTTTTGAGATGCGTAGTGGTAGCCATATGCATCTACAGAACGTGATTTTCAAAAATTGATAATTTGGATTACTGCCTCATAGAAAATGAGTTACAGTAGTTTAATTGATGTCAGAAAAACTTTTTTGTTAGAGTTTTCTATACAAATTAGGTTTTTCCTGATTTACAGTTCCAGATTAGCTCCAGATTTTATTTTTACTGATAGATAACGCTCCAAATTTTTATCAATAAAATCCGTATACATTTTAAGAGGACTTATAAAATTAACAGAACTTATAATATCAAATAAAATGTTTTGCAATCCAAAATGTCGATGTGCTTCCATTTATGACGAACTAAGTACATAATACAGTATAAGAAACGTTTTCACTGCGTACTTTTAAAAAACTGACCTCGCCGATGGGCCACGGTCTTTTCGCTAGTCGCCAGTTTTGCTGGAAAATTTCTACGCTAAATTTTAAAAATCTGCGGGAATTACTCCCCGAAAATCAGTGACACAGAAACCGACGTGACGTCGTGGACCAGGAGGGAGGGGAAAATAATAAAATGATGGGGCTCTTTTTTCTGCTGCTTGGAATCTGTACTGCAAGACACGAGAAAAGAATTCTGACTTCTTTTCTCCACATGGACATGAGGTCTTGGGGTAAGAAATACAAGAAAATAATTCTTTCAAACGAGTGAGACCAAATTCGCTGGGATAAAATCGCTGGAACCTTCAAAAAGTGAAACCGTTCCACCCAATTGTCAGAAGCAATTTTAACAATCTTTGGAAAAAGGTAAGAAAAAGAGTTAATCAACGGTTACCTCGGGTCTCACCGAATGAAAAAACATTCTTTCACTGGATTTCCCAAGGATCACGCCTGTTTTAATTTACTGTACCGTTAGAGCCTAGGTGCAGAACTTCATTGCTATAACTATTGATACTCGTGACCGTATACTTAATTCTCTCGGTATTTATGACCATTTAGAACCGCTAGGTCCCAACTTGGTGGTTCATCATTTCAGTTTCCCTTGTTTGAGCGATAGCTTGAAATTTCTGTGGGCTACCATTTTAGTCGTACGCATGGCATCATGTGGGCTCGACCCGCCGCGTTCTGTACATGAGGGTTGCGGAGCATGCTGGTCACAGTCACAGTACTAGTTCAGCCCTTTGTTCTCCTCCATATTACAGCATCAAACAGCATTGTAGCAATGTCTTTTGTGACCAAATTGTCAATATTGACAAATTTGCAATATTATGAATAATATTCGCAGAATATCGGTCTGCGTAGTTTAAAATGTATGTACATGAACAAAATGAAGCCTCTTTTTAACGCCATACAGAATGCATAACAGCTAAAGATGGCAAATCGTTAATTCTAATTTCTCCTTAAATTTTTAGTCCGCTATCTCATAGTGATTTCAATTGCTTGCATAAATATGTTTTATTTTTCTTTACCTCATCATTTTTGACAATGAGCTAACTTGAAAAGTCCGCTTTAAACGTGTTTTAGATGCTTATTCTCCATCTCCTTCATTGTTTTTCTCATTCTCAGATATTATTTCTTTTCCTAATATTTGACGTACTTCAAAGCGAACATCAGTTTGTTGCAATTGAAAATTAATCAAAATAGATACACGTTAGTTTTTCATAAAGCAAGGAGAGAGTCTGAATGATGGCTTAACCCTTACATGCATGATTTTTTTGAGCTGCACGAAGGTGTACCAGCACCGCTGCTCTTACCCTGGACCAGCGTGCAGGAAGTGCGATCCACCTCTCGTGTTCGATACTTGTTCAGGACGGAGATGGAACGTTTCAGATGAGGTACAAACAGTTATAAGCCACCATTTTTGTTATTTAACTAACAAATGAACTATTTTTAGCATGTCCCATATATGGCACACCATGCATTTAAACCCACAGATTTATCGCTTTGATTAGGGTAACATGAAAACTATTGTTATGACGCTAATCATAATAATGCTAACGACGCGGACACGAACACTTGCTGTGGTACACATATGCAACATTTTTACCTCATCGTGGAAAATATTTTTAATTTCTACTTGTCGACTTCCATTTGTAACTCCACTTTCCTAAATTTTGATTCACATTCTTGGAACAGAATGAATGGATAACATTTTTGTGATATAAGTTACATTGACTCGTAATATTGTTTTTTATGGATTCTCAAGTACCGACCCTCGAGTTATGTGGAACCACTTCGAGGTTAAAACCAAAGCATTTTCTTCATAGGTTTAACGAAAAAATGATTTAAATGAAGAGAGCTCTGATTTTAAGGTCATGTGTAAACTGTTCGAGAAAAGCTGTTTCTCTTATTAGTTCGGTAGGCTTACATTCGGCGATCGAGAAAACTATCCTCTCTTTTTTGTGGACCGAATCCAAGGCAACGAAATTTCCTATTACGTCATGTCAATATCATATTTTGAGTTTGTTCCATGGCTTAATATTTACGAGTAGTTCAAAGAATCTAATGTGTTTTTCAAGTATCTGAAGGCCTCGACATTCGTTCTTTGTCTATCTGTAGGCTCCTGCACATTCTGTCCTTCTGTCTGCTTATGGAGGCATTCGTGATTCAAAATATGCTTCCTCTTGGAAAAACATGAGAAAATTGCAAAATCATTGATGCTAGTATAGCACTCGTAAATGTGTTTTTTCAGACTGAAGAAGGGCACATCGATCGAAAGAAATACTGAATTATCATTGGAAAGAATGAGCTGCTGGTAAACAACTCGATTTCCCTGGAGCGGCGGCGCTGTTCTAAAGTGTAGACTTTGATTTTGGCGACCGCCTCAGAGAGAGTGAAGCAATGAAGGACAAATGTACGTACTTGCACGTGTCATTCTTACGACTCGAATGTGCCCAAAACTGACACGTTAGGACTGAGAGAATTTTGAACATCACTTTAGATTTATAAGCCAACGACCACCACCTTTGTGACCCCATCTACACCTGAGACAGTGCTCCATGTTTGACTGCACCTTATCGTTTCCACGTCGAGTCGTGCGCGAAGGTTGTGGGGAGCAGACAGTCTGGGCATTTAGTGTCGGAATTTACTTCTTTTATTCCATCTGCTGCTATTCAGTCTATATTTTATTACGATGTAACTATCTGAAATTTTAACCCTCACAAACCACTCGTATATAATATAACAATTTTTTGTGCAAATTGTCTTCCAGTTGAGAACTATTTCTTCTGACTCCCCCTACAATGTAACCGTCACCCTGTCTATTGAGATATGTTCGTATTAATCTCCTGCTCTATTATTTTACTTTCTCATCACTCTCGTCAGATTCTTCATACTTTTATACTTATTACCTACTTTTTATCCCCCCATTAATTCACCATGTCCTCACCAAATTTGAAGCGGCAGACATCGGTTTTGACTCCAACTCGGAAAATCTTTGCACTCGGCTCATGTTCCAGCCCCCCACTCCAGCCT
>VOMN01018896.1:0-11904 GCA_014899125.1 Orchestia grillus
CCCCAGCAGGTACTCCTGCACCCCCAGCAGAGGGAGGAGGGTCAGGCCTGCCCTCAATGACAGTGAGGAGGTCGGCCGCCACCACCCCCGCCTCAGCGAGGGTCATGTTGGGGCCCGAAGGCAGAGGGTCGCGTCCATTGAGGCTCAGGGAGACGTTGTCACTGTTACGAGTGAGAAAAAATGAGCAAAATTTCCAGCATCAGCCTTTAACCTGTTAACGGTCACTGGTGTTGCATTCACACGGTATGTGTAATGGACAGCGACCGTGTGAATGCAACAACCACACGGATATCATATGATGCCAATACCCGTTAACAGGTTAAAAGTACCAAATTATTTTGCAGGATTTTGTTTGGCATGAAAATTTAAGTTTAGTTTTGTGTGTCTATCCAACAAGGCTATGTTTACCTATGTGCCAAAGCTAGCTTGATGCTCATGGAAGTACATAGAGTTTAGAATTGTATTATGCACTGCTAGTCATTCCAAAAGATATAATAAGTTTGATTCAGGAGCCTCAACAGGTGGCTTTATATATACAAATATATATTACATGGAGCTAGGTGTGGTACCTATTTATTTCAGATACTCTATCCAAGGAGTGATAATTTAAGATTCATTGTAAATGAACATAACATCACAGCAGCAAGTAAATTCAATTCCTAAAATGAACATCAGTCTCGATGTCTGTAATGATTTTTTTTTAATATTGAAAAACCCAACCCTTTTGGGTTTTTTGGAACATATACAAGCAGAACATATTTGATAAAGTCTAGATAGATTTATTTGACAAACATTAGATCTAACATTAGGCACAAAAATCATAATGCTATCACTTTGCCTAAGTAAAAACTATTTTTATACCACTGCTGCAACAAAAAATCTTACTTATATTTGCATAAATGAATTACGCAGATGTTGACTCAAAAGAGTCAAGGTAGAAAAATTGGATTAGATGATTAGTTCCTCTAAAACTCCCTGTCCTCATGAAATGTGACCTAAAGAGAGCAACCTAAAGAAAGTTAAGTAAATGAACCATTCTGCATAAACTTGAGATAATCGGAAATCCATGCATAATGTGCATTCCCACACAGAATTGTATTGCTTAGTTGAGAATAATGAGAAAGAAAGAGGCAAAGAAGGGAAGGGTGAGAAAATTGAAGGAAATAAACAGCAAAAATAATGAGTTCTGAATCCATTGTAGCTGAGGTAACCATACAGTGCTCCCTGGGGAAGCCACTCCCTATAGCATAGACTATACAAATTTAACCCTACTGCCCTATTTGTGCTTCCCTACATGTTAAATAGTGATAAATTACCACTCGTCTCCGTAGGTGTTGGCTATGAAGGCGATGACGGCAGCCAGCAGCTCATCAACAGTCGGGCCATCAAAATTTAAGGTAAACTTTTTGGTGCTGCTGTACTTTATTTTCAGCTTCATTGTTAATCTCTACTGGACCTCACTCATTCCAGCTTCTGTAAAACATTTTGAAAATCAACAAGTCATTGGGATACGGAGGCAGCCTTCTTACATTACAGTTAAAATGAATGTAATCATAAGCTATGCACATCAATAGTGCAATTTTACCATTTTATTTTTATCTATAACATAATTTAATTTGCATTCATGATCTAGTTATTTTTTTAAATTACAGGCAAAGTTAAAATTGTTTGTGTCAATGTATGCAAACCTTTAACAACAATGTGGCTTAAATTGAAGAAAAATTTCAGTGCTGTTCATCAGAAAAGGATATAACAAATATACTTTGGCCTACTGAAATTTGAACCTAATCCCTTCTTTAGGACTGCTTGTATATAGAGGAGTGCAAGCAAGACTGGTAGGCTCCAGGCAGAGCTGCAAGCTGGCACTGTCAACATGGGGGAGCACAACAGTGTTTGTTCAAATTGGAGGGCAAAATTTTCCTGCAAATGTGTTCAAATTCAGAAGTACTCAAGTTAATGGGTGTTTCAAATCACAGGGGCATCATTGTATAAGGTAATTATAATAAACATTCAATACCCAAGGAGTAAATAATACTTGTAAATTATTAGTTTTATTCACTTACTATCTTACAGATATAATCCAGCCTTTTTTTCTTATTTATTGACACACAACATGTTATTTTATATTAGAAATTAGGCTTTAAGTGTCATGTTTCCAGTACATTTGCTAAAACATACCACAAAATACCAATGTCTAAATAAAATGTCTATGTAATATTATGTACATTCAAATTTTTAGAGCAGTTATGTACTAAAACTTTAAATAAATATTAGAGCTATACAAATTCATTTTGCTTATAACTGCACCAGATTGAAAAGTAGTAAAAACTCTATGGGATTCTTTATGCTTTTTTGAACATGGAAAATGCAGAGAAAAATCTGAACCATCAAGATACAGTTTAACCCATTAGGCTCTAGGCACATAAATAAATTCCCAATTGGTTCACAATTTAGTGAGTTTAAAGAACCTAGCAAAAACTAAGCTAAGATACTAAGATCTCATAGAAAAAATAGAAGTTCAAACCATAGAGCCTAATAACTTTATTTAAGAAAATAATTTCATAAAAATTACTGTATGAATCCATAGAGATGACTACTAAGAATTGCTGTAGGCATAATAGCATAAAATTGGAGTGGGCTTCAATGGTGATATTTTCTATTATTTTCATACAATAAGTTTTTTTCTTCTGTTACTTCCTAAAATACAATTCTATTGTTACTGAAATTTATTCAACTTTGCACTTCATTTACTTTATTCTGGATTCATTTACACTTGTGACAGGCTGTGACAGATGTAAGATAACTAGGTACATTGGATATTAACATTTACTTAGGGTAAGCTTTGTAAATATATTAATGATAACTATCTACATGCATTATTTTACAAAATATAAAAAATAAATTATAAATTACACATATTACTTGAGAATCTCCTCCCTCCCTCTTCCCATGTTTAGCACAAAATCACAAGACCCTTTGCTTAGGACTGGTGTACCTCATATAAGCATTCTGTCATCCTCTCCTAAAATAACACTCAGTGTATAGCACACCCTCTAAGCACTTACAACTCAATATTTCAATCACAAGCTAAGTAATCATAATAAATTTTGTTTGCTTTGAAGAAATGGCATCAAGGGACATGGGTAGTATGCCATACTGTACATGTTCTTTATCTTGCCTCTACGCTATTGTTAGTGAATTGTATACCTGTTCAGTTATAAGATATACTTCTTTGGTTTGTTTTTATATTATTGACTTTACCTTAGGTAGATTCTGCTATAAATATCTCAATTTTTTTTTTGTTATAACTCCATCTTTACGGCTTTAACTTTCATTCTTCAAGTATTACAGTTTTAGAATTTTCTGTTTTTAAATACATTCTAATCAAAGCAACACGAACACAAATTAAAATTTACAACCACAGGCAAACGCTGCCAAGTTGATACACATGCGAGTAAAATTATATGTTATGCTACTAACATTGATCAAGCTCAAATTTTTTATATAAGAGTAATCACGTATTTCAGAGGAATAATAGGAGAAAGTCACACCTGAGAGCGTACACAAAACCTATCATGCATTAAGAACATCGTTGTCAATGAAGCCATGAATACTGGTTACCCAGTTACGGCGTAACAGTTTTGAAATAAGTATGATGTGATTTACCATTTTCTGTATATTTTATTCGAAACATAAACGCCCACTTTATGTTAGTCACATGACATGTTCTCTCCAAGCTACAATCGGTGTCTGACACTGACTGTCAGTGAGCTGCGTCGTACAGTGCACATTCGTCGATCAAACGCCAACACGTCGAGAACGGGTTTTACTTTGCAGGGCCCATATTAAAATACGTGAATAGTGCAAAAAAACAACAACTTTGAAGTGTGTCCATGCTTTCCATTTACCTGACTTTTATTTTTGTTGAGTTTAATTGTTTATTTTTTGCTCAAATTGGAAAACTGTTTACTGTAACCGCATTTACCAAACTTTTGATTTCAGTATAATGAGGACTCCTGGTCCAGCAAGCCCATGCACCTCGAGTTTTTGACTTCATATGAAGAATTACACTCGGAAAAGGGAAAACCCTCAAAGCACGTCCGTCTTTATCTAATAGCTATGATGTGTGATCTATCCGTCAAACGTTTCATTCAATGCCGGGAGAGAGATGTTACAGGACTTGTCATACTACACGCTTAGAATAATTTGAGAATCCCAGACGTACAATATTAAATTTAATAATTTGGACACAGCAGTGAGAAGTGAAATATTTGAAATCGTTTGGAAAAGATGACTTCATAAAATTTACTAAGGTAAAGGTTTGTTTCGTTTGTGAAAAGAACGATTTATTTTGAACGAAAAATTGACTGTGTAAATAAGATTTTATACTCTGTACAGAACTATTATATTGACTTCTCATTTGCTATTTTTTGGGACTAAAAATTGAAACGTTTTGGTCAACATGAGGCAATTTCAACTAAAAATCTTCTAAGAAATATTTAGCACTCAATAGTTTCAGCAACTTTACCACAACGTTTTTATACTACCTAATTATGTGTCTAAGAATATTTTTCAAGAAATCATGATGAAATAAACTAATGTAGATGTTTAGCCAAGGAAATATCTCCTACTGGTAAAGCTAAATATTTTTATTCATTTAAGAAAAATTTGTTACCTGAAGTTGAACAGTATAATAACTGTTTACTGTGTTTATATATAGGGTTAAACTTCACCTAGCATGTGCTAGTTAAACGTTACTGGAATAAATTACTTGGCTGTGTATTTTTTTGAAGATTACTACAGCAGTCATCGGTCTATACGCTAGAGTATAGTCCCTTAACTAATGAAATACAGCAGTGTTCTTTTGAAAAGTGTAATTTTATTATTATTGGTAGTAAGCTCTTAAAACATAAATTTGCGTTTTGATGTTTTTTAAGGAAATTTAACCTTGATTGAACCCAATCTTAGTTTCCTTCTGAAAAGTATCCATACCAGAATTGACCATGGTTTTAGTTGGGTGCCCTAAATATTTTATAGTATATTCAGTTGCATAAACTGTAAGACTTTTAAAAATGTTATGCCATCCATCACTAATGATTTAATTTCAATGCAAGATTTGGTTTCTTAAATTTTTGTTGTGTTGAAATGAATTCTTTGTTGTGTAGATGAAAATCAGAATGTTACTTCTATTTTTATAAACCTTAAAAATACAGGTATATTGTGATAATTTTTTATTTTAACACCACCAGGACAAGAATTTGGGTAACCCTTTGCATTCTTTTTCAATCTGAAATAGCATTAAATAAAGGTTTATTAAGCTAATCCAAGTTAGGTTAGGAAAAGTTTTTCTTAATATAAATATAGATCTGCAACTGAGACACATAAAACTTGTTATAAAATGATGATAGTATCAAAATATATCAATTAGCACAAGGTTTAATATTCATATTTTTAAGAAACATCTGCAAGTACACTAGTAAAATTGCATCCAATACATTTTTAGGAGGCAGTCTCAAATAGAAAAGTTTCAATGTTGCTCATGTATGTTGAATGTTGACATATATTTTCATAGGCAAAACTTTGGTTATTTTTTTTTGTTGGGACTGCCATCACAATGTGCAGATTTGTAATCAGGCCATTAAAGTATGCCAGAAAAGTTACACATGGTATGTCTCTGTGATGGCAGTCATAGTGTAAAAATTAACCAGCTGTTAGACTACAGCTTCTTGTGATGCACATAGTCAAAATTATTCTACATGTGTCTCAAATAACTGCAGTTAATAATTTTTGTGTGGGTGGAAATTGTGCAATTCTTATGTATACAAGCATTACCTACTGCCTGTATTTAATCCAGTTTTCAGAACATGCTGTGCTTGCATGGAATTGGAGCTTAATGAATCCTTTTGTTTAAAGTTGAAATTTCCAATAATTGAGCCAATAAATCACCCAAATTTAACATCAATGGTTAATTTTTGCCTTTTTTGTCTTCAATTATCAAGCAACCCTGATTCTTTTATCCATTTAAATGTTTGAGACCATCAGTTTTGAGTCATCTAGAATCACATTGGAAGTCTCTACCAATTTTTATTGTCAAGATTGCCTAGTTTTGGCAATTTCGATCCTATTTTGGACCTGAAAGTTGGGTTCTAATTTCATGTAAAACTTTACAAAAGAGTATAATATTTTAGCACTAGCCATAGAGTGATACCATCCTTCTGATCTGTTCTGTGAAGGGTGCATAAAAATGTGGTAGTCTGACTGCCGTTTGGGGCTATTCAGGAGACTCGGGTTGGTTTGGCACAATTAGCGTGAAGAAAACTGAAGCACCTACTAGATTGTAGAGTTCAGTATTTTTGTACAATGTATTTACCTTCAAAAGAACTCGAATTGATTTACTGAAAAATTAAAAAATCTACAAAAATGTTATGTTTTTTTAAGCTAGTCTTGCTTAATTAAATCAAGTGAGGTCAATCTGAGCAGGTGAAAACCTTTGACTTTTGATATTGAATATACCTGAAAGTTGTCTGTAAAATCCCATTTCCAAAAATGATCTACATCCCTTGAAGAAATGGCAGTGATTTCTACACAGGGAGGTCATACAGGACACCTTGCTTGGGTTATTTGAGTATTTGAGATTCCTAATAAAATGTGTTCAATATGGATATTTGTCTATTATTTGAGCATGTTTACATTTAAAATGACTGCTCCACAGTTGATGTAGGATATGCAGTAGAGTTAGGTTTGTCTATCGTATGCTGTGAGGACTGGCATCCATCCCCAGGGGGGCACTGTTAGGTTACCTCAGCTATAGATAGGCTTTTGAGGTGTCTGTCTTCACTCACTTAGCTTCTTTTAAATTTTTGGGACTTCATTCCTATTTTGTTTCATTCCCCTTTTTACCTTCTTAACTTGCTTTTTCTATGTGTAGGGAGTCTAGAGTAGCAACACATCTGTGCATAGATTCCACATTTTCTACAGTCCATACTAAACAGTTTCTTCTCTTGGCTCTTACAGGATCATATTTCACATGTATACTGGGCTTTAACCTCCCTAATAAATTAATAAATTGATCTGTAAATAACTAAAATAATGATCTGCAGGAAATCTGTATGGGAGCACACCTGTGCCTAGATTCCCCATTTTTTTACAGTTCATACTAGATAGCCCTTTTTTCTCTTTGTATAGCGTTTCACATGGATAGGGAGCTTTAAACTAACTGATAATCTAATCAAATTAATTATTAGTTGTAATATCGGGGGAGTTACAGCCTAATTATTTGGAAATCCCACTACAAAAAAACTATGTTAGCTTCAAATCACAACCTGGTTCTTACTTCTGTTATTACCTTTGTAAAATTTGCTGATTTTTGAAGTCACAGGTTAAGGAAGTTGAGGTAATAACACTGAAAAATAGATAAATATTGCTATTCATAGGCACAACTATACTGTACGAGAATAATGTATAAATGATTCAATTCACAAATGCAGACCTTTCCTTAGTGACCACACTAGTTCAGTACAATTGAAAATGCTAAACTAGTATCTAAATTGTGCATTTAAAATTTTTTTTTTATTGATTCGTGTGTAATGTTATGCATGTACTGTATAATGGTGACTATGTTGGTCTGTTTTTTAGCATCATTCCCTCAATTCCTCTTTCCTGTAATTTGAAAAAAAAACTTGAAAGCATTTTAATTCAAACAGGCCTCACAATTTTCATTTTATGTTAATCATGATTATTGAGACCCTAACTCATTACTCTAAATCATTGTCAAAATAGTGTATGCGCTTTTTTTGCATATGGTGTTGTTGCATTAATTAAGTATCATACCTGGTCTATATTGCTGTGCTTTGTATGCTATTTTATTACTGGTATTACTTGTGAAATGTTCAACCTAATTCTTGTGGTTGGAACTCGAAGGTTAGGTCAGCACAGGTGGATAATTTAGAGCTCAAGTTTAACTGGCACATTTATTTAATTAAAGAATTTATATTTGCAGTTATGGATGAATTTATTTCATGGTAGATTAAGTTCCAGTCTTAGGAAATGTGTTGGAGTTTATTGCTTAATTAATGTGTGTATTTATTTAGATGAAAATTGAACCTTATTTTATTGTTTAAATTGTATAAAAATACTCAAAGTTCAATTGAACGCAAACAGTAGGAAACATGTCAATCCACACATGGCTGAGCGACAAGCTGCACTCGGTGCTTGGCCTGAGCGACAAGGCCATCACCGAGTACTTGATCCGACAAACCGAGGGGGCTCGTAGTGTCGAGTCGGTGTGTGGTCAGCTGGAGGAGGGCGGCATTGACGTGGATGCTGACATGAGGAGCCTTGTCAAGGAGTTATTCGATCGAGTGCATAGTGAGTATTTTTTTCCTGTGAAAGATAATTTTATATTGTCATTATGGTGCCCAGTGAGTATTTTTATCCTGTGATAGATAATTTTATATTGTCTTTATGGTACCCAGTCTTAATGGGATCTTTTATGACATTTAGGCCTTCAGGACTTTTGATTTTTTGTGCCCACTTTGTGCCTTTCCATTTTCATGTTTCCTATGAGGATCATTCTTTATCTTACTTTCTCTTCTTTCTTAAACTTGCTGTTTCTATGCACAGGGGATCTTGTGTGGAAACACACCTGTGTATAGATTCCACAATTTCTAAAGTCCATACTAATTGGTCCTTTGTTTGCTGTTTTGAGATGGTTTTTGCTATGGCTCGGGAGCTTTAAACTAATCAATAATGATAGAAATAATAATAATGACCATTTATTTGAAATTTGAAGACCACTGACTTGCTGAGCACTGAATTGAAAACTGCTGGCTTGAATGATGACTGCAGGGTTAAACTGTGGGGCTCAAACCTGATACTTAAATTGGCAGTGAAGTTTGGTTTAAACCACAAGTTTGAACCCCTGGTATTGCCCCTAGTTGATTGGTCTGTAGTATAAAGTTGACGTATCTGCCAGGTAGCAGCAGCAGCAGCGGAGAAAGACCAAAAGCTTCCCGAGCTCCTCCGAAGCGTCGCCCTGAGTCGTCCTCGGACTCGGAGGGAGAAGGCCCCATGCTGACGAGCAAGCGAGTCAAGGAAGAGGTCAAGCCCAAGGACGAGGAGACCACTCGGCTTGAGGATCTGTCTGAGCGGTACGTACGAGTGGCTGTGTTGAGGGGCGTGAGTGGTTAGGGTGAGATAAAAATTCTGGGATGAGAGGTACAGAACTTCTGGGATGAGAGGTACAGAACTTTTGGGATGAGAGGTACAGAACTTTTGGGATGAGAGGTACAGTACTTTTGGGAGGAGAGGTACAGAACTTTTGGGAGGAGAGGTACAGAACTTTTGGGATGAGAGGTACAGAATATGATCAACACTGAGTCTGACTGGAATATTAATTACTGTAATGTAGAGGTGACTGTCCTCCAGTGATGTGCACATAACTGGAATTGAATATAAATATCTAGATGCCTGGAATGTTGATGTAATATGTGGATGACTGAAATGTCATGAATATGTACAGACAATTGGAGTGGTACAGTAAAGTACAGACGACTGGAGTGGTACAGTAAAGTACAGTCGACTGGAGTGGTACAGTAAAGTACAGTTGACTGGAGTGGTACAGTGCAGTACAGACAACTGAAATGCGAGTCATGTACGGACTACTGAAACACCCGAGGAATGTACCGACTTCTGTACAAGTGTAACACCCCATAAATGTACCAACTTCAGTGCAAATGTACCACCCTTCCCATAAATGTACCAACTTCAGTACAAGTGTACCACCCTCCCCATAAATGTACCAACTTCAGTACAAGTGTACCACCCTTCCCATAAATGTACCAACTTCAGTACAAATGTACCACCCTCCCCAGAGATGCGTTTGCGGAGCGGCTGCGTCTCAAGGACGACGCCAAGACGAAGCACCTGGCGGAGGCCACCCCTGCCCAGAAGAAGGCCTTCGAGGAGGCGGCCAAGCGTCTCGAGCTGGAGAAGGAGGACAGGGATAAGGTGCTGCCCAGCCTTCGGGTCGACTCCCGCAGAAAGTACCTGGTCAAGCGTAAAGACGACAAGCTCAAGGAACTCGCTGGGGACATAGCCGATGATGAGTACCTCTTCGATGAGGACACCCTCACCGAGAAGGAGAAGAAGATGAGGGAGTACAAGAAAACCGTTCTCAAACTCGCCACCGACTACGATAAGGTGAGTTTTCAGGGCATTGTATGTGTATGTTTTCCAGCAGTGAAAAATTCGGTCTGTTTTTATATGTATGAATTTCCAGTAGTAGAAATTCGGTCAGTTTTATATGTATATGTTTCCAGTAGTGGAAATTTGGTCAGTTTTTATACGTATATGTTTCCAGGAGTAAGAATATGGTCAGTTTTTAAGTCTCGTTCGAGTCTCTAATGATTCATCTTTATTTCCTAACAAATATCCCAAGCCAAAGGAACCCTCACTATAGTCCCAATTCCCTCCCTTTAGTCCCAAGGAACCGTAGCCAGGATACGGTGGGAAAACCCTTATTTAATTACTGAGAGACGAGCTCTGAATTTCCGCCCTGTGTTACCCCTGAAGCGCGTGCACGGTCGCAAACAGGCGAGCGAAGCCATCAGAGTTTTAGTATTACATAGAGAGAGATTAACTAGTCTAAACTAGCCGCTGAAAATGATCTTAACGTAACTTAACCTAACGTAACCTAACCACATGAAGACGAATTTTTAAGATTTCTCAAAATTGTGTCTATTACCTGAAGGAAAAATTAGCAGGATAACCAATTTTTCGGACACAAAATCTTGCATATGCGAGTATTTGTTGATATGAACTTTTCCTTGTTGAAAGCATTACAGTGGGAGTGTTCAAGGGGAAGCGCCACTGCTATCATCAGAGTACAGTGTTCCTTGGCCTGGATTTATTACGTGTGTCTGATACCTGTGGGTTGATTCTCTTTTTTTTCCTGCCTCTGGTCCCTCATTAAGGGTTTCTCATTAATGGTCCCTCATTAATGGTCCCTCATTAAATGTCCCTCATTGATGGTCCCTCATTAATGGTCCCTCATTAGTGGTCCCTCATTAATGGTCCCTCATTAGTGGTCCCTCATTAGTGGTCCCTCATTAGTGGTCCCTCATTAGTGGTCTCTCATTAGTGGTCCCACATTAGTGGTCTCTCATTAGTGGACCCTCAGTGGTCCCTCATTAGTGGTCCCTCATTAATATTCTCTCTCCTTCAGGTACCCAAAGACTAATCCCAAGGAGGTTTTCTAGAGTTAATAAAACAGTTAGCAGTGCGGTTAACGACATAGGTGTTGATTGGTTGTTTAGGCGTGCAATATTTTTTTTATCTTTACGGCGGTATTGCAAAAAGAGATTTTGTGGTCACTTCCATTGTGGTGATACTTTACACCTCCCATTATGTTGGGACGCCCCGTGTGTGTTGGGACGCCCCGTGTGTGTTGGGACGCCCCGTGTGTTTGGGGAACAATTTCCTAAAGAGCGTCGGGCTGCAATGTACGTGTGTACGTACGTATGAGAATGTACAGGTTTGTGTACGCGCATGTCGGTCATTTGGTGCAACGTTGCCTGGGTCAAACAAACGTGCATTATTTATGGGCCACAAATTAAAAAAAAAACATTACTGAAAAACAAGTCAGGTTCCATTTTCAGGATTCTAGGAATAACTTTTGGAGCACCTGCAGTTTTTGTCTTAAATTTTGGTCATGTTTTGGACCGCCTGCAATCATTACTCCAAATTTTAGGGTAAGTTTTGGCTCCGCTTGTACCTCTAGCTCAATTTTGGGGTAACTCTTTTGGCACCTGAGGTGTTTTACCCTAACTCTTAGCATCGCCTGTGATTTTTATCTCAAATTTTGGGGTAACTTTTCATTTTCATGCAGTTTTTCCCTAATTTTTT
>VOMN01018898.1:0-16603 GCA_014899125.1 Orchestia grillus
TAGATATGTTTTGATAGAAATGAAGGACACGTGTAAGCAAACAACCCCAGGAGCTGAAAAGGAAATGGTCCTTATAGCACTTTCAAAGAGATTTTTATCAATGTGTAACTTGATTATAAATTTTGTTTCCCTTCACCTTTGATTTTAAATAATTTTAACTCCCTTGCGCAAACATATTTTAGATGATCTCCATTGAAACACTCAGTGAATTAATACCATACAAAGAAATTCAATGAAAATTTCAACACGGATAGGAAAAGGTTGCTCAAAAAACTGGTTTTTACTCACCTCAAATCTGAAAGACGCCTTTCGAGTAATATCAAACCAAAGTACGGTATACTTTTTTGTGGGACACCCGCCGTATTGAAACACGGAATTCAGAGAACTAGTAGTGTTATCAGACACCACCATATTATGAACAACCTATTGAGTACTGAACAACTCTGTATTTAACTCTTTCGAGTCTTTGGCATCTGAATGGTTATCTAAATTTGTCCGCGATTTGGCAGATTTAAGGTGCGAAGTATGCACTAGGCTGAGACTGAGGTGTCCCTGTAGGACTCTAAAGATTCAAATTGAGAATTTCCACTAATGTAGAACTTCTGCGATGCGTTCTTCTTAATCCTAGAAAGAACAGTAGTAAATAAAATGTTGTGTGAACAGTTTCTGAAGGTAGTAGTTCTCGTGTAAAGCTGACTAAAGTCTGATTGCAAGTATACATAAGACTGGAGCTAGTTTTTCTTACGAACTAGATGCAGTCTGATCGCAAAATTTGTTCAGTCCTTATAGGGTTGATGGGCGAAAGTGAACTCTGGGGCCGCACACAGGAGGGGTTGTGGTTGTTCTGTAACCTTACTCCAGTCCATCATCGACCTTACACCAGTTTTTGTTCCAAATGTTTTTGCTGTTGCCGTTGTTGAAAATTTGCGTAAAATGACAATATGCACAGGGTGTTAGAGAAAAAGAGATACACAATTCCACACCGACTAGAAAGTGGCCAAATAAACACTTTTACCTCTATGATAATTCGTGAATTTTTTTTTTTGAGATATCAGTTTAATGTTTGAAAAGAGGAAATTAAAAAAAAATTGGCCCCAAATAATTTATTTATACATTTAGTTTACAGAAATTGTTCAACGTTTCCACCACCAACATCAAAGCATTTGTGATATCTTCGACTTCAGAATTGCCGGTTGTTGCGGAAAAGTCATGGCATTTCAGAAATATCGCCACAAGCTTCTGCAATTCTCCCCGCGAAATTTCCTTTGATTCCACTGGTGTTGAATAAACGAGGTCCATGTCCATGCGCATGTGTTCTCAAAAATCGATGTGCCTTGATGTAGGCGGTAGAAACTTTGAACAATTTCTGCTAAGTAAATGAAAAATAAATTATTTATAGGCTATTTTGTTTTTAAATTTCCTCATTTCTAACATTGAACAGCTGATACCTCAAAGACCAAATTATTTTACGCAAAATTTTATAAAAGCAAAAGTGTTTAGTTAGGCACTTCTGGTAGACGTTAAATTTTGTCCCTAGTTTTTCTTATCTAAGTACAAAATTTGAAATTTTAGATACTTGTTTGAGATTTGTGTCGATTTTCTTGTGTGGAAATCGAACTCCTTGAATGTAAAAATTTTCCAGACTTGAAATCCTTACCTGTCACATGTGTTTCCGTTGCGACAGTTGAACGAAATTTTCCATGTTATTTTCAGGAACTTATCTAATCCATTGTGCTTAAATAATGTCTTGGGGCTGTGTAAAACGGTCGTTTTCATGTAAAATTTTCTAAAATAAACTTTTCAAGTGTGCAGAATGTAAGACTACCCGAGTGACCGAGCCCCTATTGACAATTCGTGCAGCAGCCGTGCACATATGAACATGCAGGGTATGAGATACATTCGGTTAGCGAATATACCAGATAGGCGTACGCTGGTTGATGACTTTTAAATGGTACCGAACGTGCATCGGTTAATTAAACCTGCGAATGGTGTCGCTTTTGAAAGAATAATAAAAGCCGAGTTTGGTGCAGTGTCAAGGGACGGTGAACCTGGTCTTTTTTGACGAACGTTTTCGGGTGTTGTGGTTTGAGCTGTTTTCGTTTGAATTTTTCCCAAAAATAAATTTTTCATCTCGAGGGAAGTTGTGTTTTTTCTTTTCCTAACTTGACTCAATGTTAGAGGATTTTTGAGGCGCGTTGGCAGGTACCCTGGGTCGAAGTTTGTTTCGTGTGTGGACGTATGATCATCGAGGTGTACGTATAGTGCAGTGCAAGTCCTTGTTAGAATAGAGTGATAGTAACATCATTTCGTCTTCTGTATGTGTGAGAATATGCGTCATGGAGAAGGATGTTGTTGACCCCTCAACCTAATTGTGGCTTATGATCGATGCTGTGTACAGAGATCTATTAGTGCCGTTAGGATAGGAATTGTTACGTTAAAATTAGAAGCATGTGAGTAAACTCTACCGTGTTAAGATGGACTAAGTTTTCCTGAGGTTATGATTGGTACAGTTCATGCTGTGCATTGTTCTTTTTTTAAATTGTTGCAAATGCACTGCCGGAGGGCAATTATAAAATCGTTGATGAATTAGTATCGTCAATCGTACTTCTAGTAATTATTAATCGTGGGGCTTGCCAAAACTCCTGTTACGCATGGTTATCTCACGTCCAACGACCGAAACGATCGTGTTCTAGGTGTAATCAGACAAGTATAATTTGAATATTTTGAATATTTTCGTATTTGCTTCCATATCATTATTAATCAATGTAACAGCCCTGAGCAGTGAGGGCGAGGTCCAGCCATCGTTGAAGGTCTCGGTCATTATACGGACGTAGTCATTTCTCATCCATGTCCATGCGCGGTTAACGGACTGCAGCTTATCGACCACATAAGGCGAACTGTTGCAGGTTTTGTTTTTAGCATGCGCTCAAACACTTTAATCCAAAGAGTTCAGGTCGGGCGGCTGTGGCGGCCAGAAATTCTTCGACCACAGATTCATGTCTGACTTCAACCACTCTTGCACGACTTCGGCCGTGTGTGGTAGGGCCCAGTCTTGCTGCAGGCGTAGTTTTTATCCTGTGGTGGTTATATAAGATAGGACTTTCGTGGCCAAGATATACTCAAAGTTCGCGACGGTTAACCTGTAGTCGTTCATGAACCATACATGAGGCATCTGCTGACCATTTGAAGCCACGACCCCGAGCATCAACACGGAGGAGTGCTTAGTAGTAAACACGTCGCGGACCTCCGACTCATCCTTCCTGGACACCGAAGCTAGCAACGCGATGGTTCTGCTTGTTCACGACGAGATATAGGGTGAAGATTTTCTCAGCTGAGAAAATAACAATGCAATTCCGGTGGCTTCTCAAATCATTAAGAAAACGACAGCGGTCTTAACGCTGATCTATCATGCGAGTAGGGGTTTTTTCAGACCATTGGGGCGCATCAAGCGTTTTCCTCCTTCACTCCTGATGGCCCTAGACCTTGTTGCCACAGACATGTTTTCGTTTTCGCAAGTTGAGTCATTTTCAAAGGTTTTCGTAACAGTCGATCGGTTGACAACTCGGGGTCTGTCTTGACTAGGTCGATCCTTGAGGCCCTTCCCTTTCCTCAACCTACCTGCGACTCAGTGGATGGTCATCAAACTGACTTTCAGCCGCTTGGCTGTGAATTTTAATTGACCATGTCCGCATTGTTGTGGCCTCCGCGTCATTATGGGGTAAACTCGTTAGGTAAACCGAAGAATTTTCGTGACCTGTAAAATGACAGTTGATTTTTTAATGTTACTATGAACTATTAATCGTCAGATGCGCATAAAGGTATGCTCGAAGTCTCGAATAAGGTTTTTACCATGAGTGTGTTCTTTAGATATCTTTCGAATATTCAATTTCTTTCCTGTCTTTTAACGGGTAACAAGTATTTTGAGGCGCGTATTGGTGAATGTGTGCCATAATCAATAACGCATTCTCTCTACTTCAATCTTGTATGTCGGGCCGGTTTTTCCTTTCGCGCGCGATGCGTCGTTTCATCATTTCTTCATCCCCCTCCCGGCGACTGATACTGCATCGACCAGCCCGTCTGCGCGGGACAGGAGAGACGAGGGTGGCGCTTTCGTTGTCGGAGATGAGCTCATTTGGCGGCGGTCTTCACGAGACAGGGAATAATGACCTGAATTTCGAGTACCATTCAGGCGAAAGGCTTCAGAAAAATGGCCAGGCATCTACAAAAGCTCAAAATATTGACTGGAGTGTTGACCCTCATGCAGATGAGACTAAGAAAAGGAAGGGATTTGAAAGAAAACTTGCAGTAAATAGGGAGGAAGGGTGACGTTCCTACGCTTGCGTTATTGGCACTTTTAAACAAACAGCACGCATCAAACGATGCTCTTGATTTGTCATCGACATAAACTGACCTCGCCTAAAAAAGTATTATTTGTATCCGAAGTTTTGATGAACAACATTCCTTATTCTTCCTTCAGGCACTAGAAGATCTTTGGTAAGATGTCGCATTGACTTCCCAGGATTTTGGTCGATCATGACATGCACTCTTCTAACAAACTCGAGTGTTCTGAGTGAACTAGAGCATTGCCAATGCTGTATTTTCTTGCTAGCGGCCAATTCACCTACCTTGTTTTCATTCAGCTCCTATCTAACTTTGCAAACGAAATATTTGACGACTTCTAGAAATCTTGCAATTTCTAAATTGCTGTGTTTCGCTTTTCTAGACACTATTGCAGCGCGTCTTTTCATTTCATTAGTAATAGTAGTATCTGGCATGGAATCTTCTGAAATGAAAAGTAAAAGAATTATTATCGTGTTAGTTTAAATTACAAAAATATAAGTGTCCTCAGATACCTTACACACCCTGCACATAGACCAGTGTTTCTCAACCAGAGTTCTGCGAAACCTTTAGGTTCCGCTAAAGCTCCCTAAGAGTTTGCTGTAAGTCCCTAAGGGTTCCACAAGAACAAGCGAGTCAAGCTAGTGCACTTTTTAATTTTTATTTAATTTCTTATAGGTAAAAGTGCTAAACACGTACGATATATTATTGGGTATTGTAATATTGTAATGCTCACATCATCATATCTAACTAGCTTGTTATTGAACGCAAGGGTAAAAAGGTTGAAAAACGCTGATATAGACGAAAGCGTGTACAGGTAACTGATGTAGTGTGATTGAATTCAGTCTGTGAGAATGCCGATAATTAACACATTTTACATAAGTTAGCTTTTCTTGATTAAGTTTATTATTGTTCTTCATCAAATGTTTTTAGAGGTTGACTTTGTTGAATGTAAAGGTAGCTGGATGTATATGGTGGAAGTCGGCTCGTAAAAATATCAGTAATTAACATTTCTTCTCTTCTAAATTACTGTGAATGAAGTTCATTTCTTGTCTTGTACGAATTTCCCATTAAGGTTGACGTAAACTGAATGAGCGGTTGCATTTTGAATAAAAGATATCTCAAATAAAATTGAAACTCCAGTGTAGTTGAATTCACTCGGATAAGGAGTAATTTTTTGTTGAAAATGAAGGAGCACTTTCACTTACTCTAATTGCTTATGAGTTAGCAGGTATTGTATGTGGCTCTATTTTAACACTAAAGTCAAATTTTCAGGTACTGTATGTGGCTGTATTTTAACACTGAAGTCATGTACTCCTTAACTAGAAATGGGATGCGTTTATATTCTTCGATAAGAATTTTGTGTTATTTGTTAAATCACGATTTGTGGTCATGCGAGATTCATTTTAAATGCCATTTTCATATTGTATATAATTGTTTTTAACATGATCTAAATTTGACTACGCTGAATGTATTATATTTCAACTGTCAATAATATGTGCTTGTATCACTCGATGGAATCGCACGCGTTAGGCATAAAATGGGGAGCCTTTTTTTAAATCCTGCATGGGTTTTGCTCGTGGGGACTCGTTGCCAGGCAGACTCGAAAGTATTGCGAGGCAGGAAGTGGACTGCGCGTGATATGTGCTGCCAAATATGCACATATATGAAACATAGCGACACTGCATTCAATGTTTGTTCTCAAATATTCCTCATCGACACAAATTTCGTTGTACATGTTCTTCCCATATTGTTTAACTTTTAGTTTTAGATTTCGCTTTTAGATTTTCTGCCCAGATTGTTGTAGCGTAGGTATTATATTTTTACTAATATCAGATTTTTACTAATATTAGATTTTCACTAATATTGGATTTTCTTCACAAATTGTTCTACTGATATTACAATTCGCCAATATTAGATTTTCATCTGGTATTGGTGCACTGTTGACATTACTTAGTGCTAATGTTCGATTTTCATCCTAAATTGTTGTACTGTTTATTACATATCACTGGTATTAGATTTTCTTCCTTAATCGTTGTATTACATTTCGCTGGTATTAGACTTTTTTCTTACATTTTTATCGCATTTCGCTAACATGTGATTTTGTTCCCAAAATGTTGCTCTGTTGGCATCACATTACACCAGCCGCCCAAGCCGGTAGAGAAATCAACACTCGAAGTCTCACCCTCGCCCGCCTAACGTCTTCATTGAGAGCGGTCGCTCTTTGTTTTCCTATTGACGTCTTAAGTGAGAAAATATCGGGATTGGGTCAGAGACGCCCTAAGGAAAGGGTTTTATCGCTCCAATGAACTGAGCAGCACCTACTGCCTTGCACCAAAACACTCCAGGGCTCTGCTTTCATCTTGCCCCAAAACCCGTTCATTTCCTCCACTCCACGCCGACCAAAACACTTCAACCTTACTTTCTTTCCGTCCCCCTCATGGATGGTCCTACGTTTCCCTGTTACGCCTCTCGCACTATAAAATATATTCTCTATTTTTTTACAGACGTGCGTAACGAAAACAATAAATCGCCTCTTCTTCTTTCCCCCTTTGGAACGTAAAGCTCACGTTATTCTTTACCGTACCCCGCAAGTTGTCCAGTCCTAACTTTTGCATGTTTCAAAGGGATAAAGTCGATAATTTACATGGCCACAGACTGGAGTAATGTCAGCCAAACTGTCGTTTATTTTAGTGTGCTTCGAAGGGATGGAACTGACGTCACAGCTATGCTACTGATGCTAGTATTATTATGTCGGTCAAATAATGTTGATTGTTATGTGCTGTAGAAATCAAGTTACAGTGGTTGGACATCGGTGTAATGTTGCCATTTTGACGGTTAAAGGGATTACTCGTAATATCTGCGTGCGTTCTTTCTGATACCAAGCTATTTTATGAGTAATGGAAAATTCTCGATGCATTTCTTCATAAAATTTCTTAAGTTTGAGTGCTAATTTGTGTTATTTTACTTTTTTTACCCGGTAACATCTTGCTTTCCGGCCCATGCGTCCGATTTTTTCGTCGAATGTGGTAGCTTTCCTGGACTCGTGCCGAGAAATAAATGCTGCGCGTATCTCACCCGCCAGCGCTTTTAACATTCTAAATTCCGTGGGTTTTGTGCTCTAATTTATTGCTGCAGACATTAATGTGCGACAATAGCTGCTAGCTCGTCCTGATGTACATGGAAGCCGACTCCATTTTGCTTCTCGTATAAAATCCTCGTTTTACTTCCTTGAGCGGAAGACATTTCATGCGCAAAACTTCTGCGACGCTGTTAGGCATGGAGGCATCCTGCGCTAGAAAGTGTTCACGCGCCAAGTTTTCGATGGTGAGGTGGAATTAATTGCATGGTCGACCTATTTCTGCGGGTATCAGTAGTTAAATGCTTCGTATCTGAGCTAGTATTGATAATGTAGGTGTATTTTTAGGTTCAAGACTTCTGCTAGTTTTGACCGGATGATGTGCATTGATCGACATTTCTACGTGCCTGAAGTATATATTCATAGAAATTGTGTTTTGACCCTGTAAGGCCATTTCATAGTTCTGATTAGATGTTCGGTTTATTTGTGCTTCCATAATAATGAAAGTAATAACATTAAATGGGTACGACTCGCGAATTAAAATGCATGTGCATGTCACTGTCTACAGGGAGTTTCTGAATATTTGATTTTTGAATCATCGAAAAGATTGAACAGTTTTCGGTCAAACTGCCTCAACGTTTGGAGGTGTAATTAAAATAAAGAACATTGAAAAAGTGTTCAGAATGTTTCAGTTTACTGATAAAATTTGAGGCGGTTTAAACTAAAATTGCCAACGTTGATAAATGACAATTCATGCTACATTGTAAGTTTAGCATGAACCTGGATGGCCAGAATTCGCAACGACTTACTGTATAAGCTTTCTATCGGTGTTTAGAGAATACTTTTTACCAAGGCGCTTCGCTAATGCTGAAGACGACTGTCTTAATGTTGATCGATTTAGTCATGTTTTTGTACGCGCTAATACTGGGACCTATTACAGCACACCCATTGATCATAAAAGTCAGTTTTTCTTGCCTCTTCCGCATTCTTTTACTCGTGTCTAGTGCTTACCTCAGCATTATATTGAATAGAACGTTAGTGCTGCTGTGTTTTTGCATTTTCTCGTGTTGGAAGTGCCACGACTGGCCCTGCAGAGACTCCTCCATCTTTTCTCAGCGTGGTAATGTATCTTTATTGCAAAAGAGAGAGCTGCCAAATGGCGTGCGCCGTCATAATATGCCTCGTCTGTGATGTCTCTGGCGATATGTTCATTGATTCTGACGGCTCCTGAAGTAAATTTTTTCTTACGTGTAACAGAGATAGCTTTGCGCTTATGACTTTCTAGCGAGATTGTTAACGAACTTGCGCTGCTTCGAAGGAATCTCTTCATGCAGGGTTTACTTCTGTACACCGCTATTGTTGAGGCCATTTTTCCATCCAATTATTCTCATGCGCCGATCTTACAGACAGTGAGGGCTGCCATGTCGTTTTATTGCCATACTTCTTGTGCGTTGTGTTTATCGTGTCATAACCGATCGGTCAACGTGCGTTACTTGTGTTGTATTGAACTCTTTGCACATGGCCATGTGCTCTCTCTGATCACTATTAGCTCTTATCAAAAAGATCTTTGCTCTGTGGGTTTTATAGAAAATACTCGTACTTAATCTCTGGATGCTATTCACGCATCCATTCTGAATTAAAAACTCCAAGTCGCTGTTGTACGTTACTTTCGGTATCAATAAGAAAAGTAGAGAATAGGGCTCGTCACGGACACTTTTGTCGCCCTATTTAACTTGACGCCATGTTCCGCATAATGGTGAATGTAGAATCTTCATGCCTAAAGTATTGTTTCGTGCTTAGCGTGATGTGGAATGTTTCCGTGTACATTCGTTTAATATCGAGGTATCTGCAACGTTCTTTTTTCGACAAAATCATTCACAACTTATTAGGTTATCTCAAATAAAATGTTGCATTTGAAAATAAAGGAAAATAATTGTAGTAGTGTTTAATTTAATCAAAATATTCTTCCTTCTCTATGACCTTTGCCTTACGTTTTTTTAAAGCATATATTCCATCTTCAAAGAACTTTTCTTTTTCATGAATAAAGTGTTCAAATACTTCAACTATACTTTCCTAATTTACGAATGTTTTATCGCAAATAAATTGTTCGAAATGCTGGACCAATTATAATCAGCGGAGTGAGATCAGGAGGATAGGGAGGATGTGGCAAAATTTTACAATTCAGACTTTGCAGCTTGTCGGCAGTAGCTTTAGAAATGTGGGGTCGTGCAGTATCGAGAAGCAAAATTGGTCCATCTCTATTCGCCAGTCTTGGATGCTTCTTCTTCAATTTTTCATGCATGCCATCAATGTCTTAAAGAAGATGCTGCTGTTACATTATCGATTTGTTGTAAAAATGAAACGTGAATGATTCCCTTTACAGACCACCAAAGAGTGACCATTAAATTTTTCGGGCGCAATGGTGGTTTCGGATAGTGATAGTTCGATTATTCTACGTCTAACCACTGCCCAGTTCTTTTGCTTTTATCGAAGAGTATCTATTTTTTCGTCACATGTAATGATTCGGATCAAAAATGGGTCTCTTTCGAGCCGAATAGTTGATCAAGAAAACTACTCCGAGTACATTTCATGTGAGACAACCTGGTAGATTATTCTTTGTCTTCTCTGAAGCTCTGGTGCTGTGAGCTGCCAGGTTCAGTTTGGTAAGATTTTTATTTGCTTTGGCAGTTAATCTTTGCGCGTGTTTTATGCAGGTCAAAGTTTGACGCGGCCTTCCTGAGTCACGCCGGTCCTTTAATTTTTAAGTATACTTAATTTCTTTTCCTCGCAGTTGGGTCGGTGCCTTCACAACTTCAGCTGCTCTGGGAAAACCACCGACCAACTTGAAGCACTCGAAGCTTTTAAAGTGCCTGTGCAGTCTCCTTTTTCTACGAGGAAAAATTTATTTATTTATGTGATTAAAGGGCAGGGTATATGATATATTCTTAGTAATAGCCTTCAAGTGTTTAGACATGTTGATTGTGCCAGGTATTTAAATGTGGGGCCCTCTTTCCGTGGACTAGGAAGTGAACTTGTGTTTCAAGTGCCGGGAAGTTTCGAATTTAAATGTGGGTTGTGCTGGGTATTTAAATGTGGGGCTCTCTGTCCGTAGACTTGAAGGTAAACTCGTGTTTTGAATGCCGGAAAGTTTAATTTTGTCGTATTTTAAACGCGAAACATTCATATGATTGTCAAAGAAGCCAAGTCAGATTATCAAGAGTCACGCACCTCAGTTTCTGTGTCGTAAATTTAATAGCCCAATTTTCTTTGGTCTCTAACTTCAATGACCAAGTTGTGTAAAATGATCATTCACGGCTAGAGAAAGTTACTGAGGAATTTGCTGAAATGACCGACTTTGATTCCGAGTATATTCAAGTTACTTTCAGGCCATAATTCAAGTAGATCAGGCCATGAAAGTATTAACCATATACGCAATCATGTCAATCTTTTCAATTATTTTACGCAATAACAATGATTTTAAAAACCTGTCTTACTCATATTTTTTCATACCTTTTGAATAAAAGTCAAATGTAATTATCAACTTCGAACTGGACTTTTTTCAAGAATGAAGAACAGATTTTCGGTCGTTCAGAAGCCTCTACTTTTCTCCAGTACCAGATTCGTACGGTGCGTTGGTAAGGACAAGCGCACAGTTGAGCCGTGTTTGCTCAGCTCTTGGAAATCCTAACGGCCATTTTGGGAACCGCAGTTTTCCACTTGCTAAGAAAAACAAACTTTTGCTAATTTGAACTCGAAATGGTTCCGTTTGCACGTTTCCTTTTTGGAGCAGGTACAGCTTGCGGCTCCCCAGCTCTGGTTGTTGAGGCGAATAAGTGGATCGTAATTGTCGCTTTAGTTTCTGAGGGTCATTATTGTTGATCGTTTTTGTGAACTGTTTCTGGGTATGGGAACGCGTTTTTTTGGTACGAGGTGTAAGAAACGTTATTTGTATTAACATTCATTGGATTTGCTACTGCTTTATATCTATCTTTTATTTTTACCCTTCTTTTTTTTGTACGCTTGCTTATCCGTCCCTTCGGGGGACTTGCTATAGACAATAGGGTTAGGTTAGTTAGGTTTGTCTATCCTATGTTATAGGGACTTGTTATCCCAGTGGGACACTGCTAGGTTACCTCAGCTATTGATAGGCCTTCGGGACATCTATATTTCGTGCCCCCTTTGCATCTTTTAATTTGCACCCCTTCTTGGCTATCTCTTCTTTGTTTCCTCTTCCTCTTGTTTCCTAACTTGCTGTTTCTATGCGTAGAAGAAACAGCGTGGAAACTCGTTGTACGTAGATCATGTTTCCTGCAGTCCATACTAAATGGTTATTGTTCTTTTTGTGCGAGATGGTTTGAGTCACTAAAGCGCAGCAATCTTCACTACCACTACAGCTTATCCGTTGTTCTTCCTAGGATTTTTGATGGCGGATTTTACATAGTCAGGTTCACTTATCTACGACATAGATGCTGTTCTTGAATTCTTCGTATCCTATAGAGATGCAGCGGAAGGAACTGTGGAGAAATTTCTGACCGTAATGTTAATGATCACCTGCTAAAATCATAAAGTAGCCGTATAATTATTCTTTGGTGCCCCTATACTCGATGTAAGGCGCTCGTGTGTAGATTATGCCCACAGTGTGTGGATTAGAGTATGCATACGCTTTTGTTCAATGGTTGTGATTTCTACTACGTGCGTTGTACTGTCTTCAAATGTGTCAACGCTTGCTGATTTGAATTCTGTATTGTCGCAAGGTATCGTCAACCCGAAATTTTCAAAGTGTTTGAATTTCAAACATTAAAGTTCATCGTGTACATCAGAAACTTGTTCCTTCATATTCACTTCTAAGCTTGATTATGGTGCTCGTTTAAAAATGCATGCGATTACTCGATGTCTGAACAGTAATTGGTAACGTATCACCCCTAAGATCTCGCCCTTACTGAAATTTACAAATTTCATTTGTTTTCTTTGAATATGGCGTAAATGTGTGGGCTTACGTGGTATTTGAATATCAAATTTTGCCGTGATGATACCCTACGATCCTCACCTTTTCTGAAGATGTTTGAATTTCACCTGCCTAAGTACATTGTACATTTAAGAAAGGCAGTACACACACAAGTACATTGTCCTTCTAGCATCCTTTCTCATCCTTCGTTTCGTGCATCCGGTCGCGAGACAAATGGAGAATCGGACCTGCATTTTTCCAAGATGATCTCTCGAGCGAACTGGCCCCCACACTCGCCGGGCTTCTGCCGCTGAGTGGATTGCGCCTCCTCTTGAGCCTCTGAGAAACACAGACTCCGGGCAGCTTAACTATCGACCCGCCTTCCCCATTTACTTCTACCGCTTCGTTTTGGTAGTAGAACCTTTTTGGCTCTGAAAAATTAAAGGATATTCACAGTACTTGATGGTCTGCTAGTTATTCTTTTATTTGGGGAAGTTTAATAGACGAAAGCTGCCCGACGATATTAGCCTAAGTAGTTTAATTTCCCACTTAGTTGTATAGCCGCTTCAAACCATCGGTACTAATTTGGGTTAACAGTAAACCTAAAACAACCAGAGCATTTTCGCGACGGGGCTACATTTAGCTTCGCTCGATAAATTAGTTTCAGCCTTTTGAAGGTCTTTCTGTTCGATAAACGATTAAAGTAGTCGATTTAAAGGCTGTCTATGGTAGTTGAGCGAATAGTGAAAGTTAAGCCGCCTGATGCAGTTGACAATTTCGAATAGCCTCCTCTGCTATAAGCAGTCAAGTTCTTGAAAAAAGAGTAAAGTGACCACGCTCGGACCAAAATGATTTACGTTTATGGGTCCTGTCCTGTGTAAATTGTCTTATATTTTTGAAATACTCTTATTCGTGTAATGCTTGATGTAGCGATCAATAACATTTAATAGTTATATTAAGAACATTTACCGCTCGGTAAATGATATATCGAAAATTTAAACCAAAGAAGAATACTACAATTTTCTATGCAAGGCTCTTTGCAAACAGATTTTGTCACGCATTAGAAATAGAGTAGAATTTTTTTGTAAAAACTGTTGAATCAAACACGAAAAACCTTCTATTGAACAGTATATAGAAATTAATTAAACTTCTTTGGTAGATGGACAGCCTCGTGATCAGGGAGCGTACGTGCCCCTGCTTCCCGGCCACCTCGCACACTGAATTTATCATTGGTTGGTGGTGCTCATTGGAAGTCGCCGGCATAATTTTGTCTTCGTTTTTGCAAGGGAACCATTAAAGTTTTCCTTGAGTACTCATTACTCCGGGATCGAACAAACGAGTCAATAAATTGGGAATTTATGAACTTTATCTACTTCTAAATTTCGACTTTTACTCGCATCAGAGTAACCATGTATTTTATTTAATATTTTTATTTTTTACTTTATTAAATATTACTCCCATTTTTTCACTGTTTCACGTTCATGAACGCCTCCCGCCTTTCCCTTGTATTGCAAAAGCTATAAATAAAATTTCCTAACTTCCACCTTTTTGTTCATTCACTTGCCCGGACGACGTTTGTGCGGGCTGTTTTAGGGTGCTGCAAGTACGTCGTCCGACGCACGCCTTGTTCATCATCTGTGAAGTGAACTCCATTTCTACTCGGTTTATTTCGTGTGAAGTGGCGCAATGCTGATTCATTAATGCGCCTGCCACGCTCTCAGCGCGCACCTGAAAACTGCTAGAGTTACGAAGACGCATCGCCGCCACCATTTGTCTCGCGAGCGCTGCGTGAGCTACCGTGGCCCCTGCACTACACATTTCGCTGGGCAGGCGGCTGTTGAGCCCGAGCCACCAGTCCTCAAATGGGCTACTTCTGCTTGTCTGCCTCGGTCAAGTACTGCTCACTACTGAGCGTCATCGAACGTTTTTCATCGATGTCAATAATGAATACATTCAAGAAATAATTTCTACACATATCTACGGCAAGGGCGATTGTCGTTCAGCATGTCTTGGAGGTTTTGATGTCCAAGGGAACATGTAAGTTGCATGAAAAAAAGATGCGCCCATATGGTGTGCGTTAATTATCGTCCGTAGGTTGCTTTAGAATTCGACTGACATCTATCACGTTTTTCGGAGTCGTTTTTTTTTTTGAGGTACAAATTTCAATTCGAAAAGTAGCCGACTTGCCGATACTCCAGCAACTCCCGTCCGATTACTGTCAGTCCAATTCCCGTCTTCTTCTTTCTTCTCATTTCCGGCATCTGGTGGTCAAAGCCTTGCCTTTGGAGCTTGGTTGACGCGGTCTCTCAGGCTTTCGCTGGGATTATAACGACAATGCAAACTTTATGGGGTAGTAATTACTACGACCTTTTTCACATTCGAATTTTAACTCTATACTGTGCTTTTATTTCAGGCATTTTGTAAGTTTGCATTGTTTTAAAGCGAATAAGGTTTTCATCTGGATTTTTATGGTCCTTAATCGCATGGATGTTTCTGTTCCCAGATAAAAACTAATATTTTCAGAATACTTCTTAATGAGGGCTTCTCATTTCCTTGCACTAGGTATTTTCTATTCACTTTTGTGAATTGAATGAGTTCAAGAGTGTCTGTCGACATACGGCATAGGGCGGGAATGGAATTTTTGTAATAAGTATGGGAACTATTTTACTTTTAATCACCTGACTCCAAGCGTGTTTGAAAATTTTTGCCTTTCACTTTATATCTTTAGAAACTGCAAAGGATTTCCCGATTTGTACTCGATGATTGAACGTAAGTGATCTACTAGAAAAATTTGGAAGAACAAAATGTTAACTACGTGCAATTTTTTTGGAGAAATCGTATTCATTATTAGTAATGATGACTAACTGTGCGCAAGGTGATGAGATACTATGCATTCAGTTGGACGAAATACCTCGTATAAGACCATGAATTTGGTGGCTGTGCTGTGTTCAATATTAATTTATTTCCCTACTGTTCATATGAAATTGTACTTCCACCTGCTCTTAACACGAACGTATTGGAAATCTCTGCACGTTACACAACAGAGGAAATCAAAATCATCAACCCACGTGAGATCAGAAGCGCATTCCCTCAATAATCATGTTTTTGCAGAACTTTTCCATTGGAAGGTAACTCAAACTTCCGACGCCGTGTGAAACAACTAACTTTCTATTCATTGCTAGGATTTATGGCTTAAATCTGTTATTGCAAATTGCGAAGCCAAGGAAGTTTCATTGCGTCGTTAAGATCGGAGATAGTAAAATGGTCATTGTGTGCAACTCCTCCTCGCATCCTCTTACCTCTCCCCTCTCACCTCCGACCTGCACGACCGCTGGCAGCTTTGGTTTGAAAACTGGACCGCCTCTACACGAGAACTTGATGAACAGTTCTGTTTTGTGACGAATTCCTAGTCTATTTTTTGAGGGGCGCCAATGGTTATTTATAATTTTGGCCGCGCAAGCGCAGGTATTGGCGCCGGACAATTGATTACCGAGGGGCGATGTAGAGTTTAGGCTGAGTTCGAGCATGTTGTAGCTGGCGGGGAAAGAAAACTATTTGTAAGCCTTCCGAGCGTAACCTGGTACCGCCATTGGAAAATGTAAGGTATCAAAATAAAATGTAAATTTGTTAGGGCAGCTGTCCATGCTGTTTAATTCTCATCAGATGTCAATGCTTGATAAACTGAGGGGAATGTGACATGGGGAATATAGAGCAATATCATGGTAATCAGTATCGTAAACAGAGGTGGGCAGCGCTACTTTGAAATGTAGCGGCCGCTACATTTCAAAGTAGTTGAAAGTCATAACAAGAAAACTTGAATGTATCTTATTCCATGAATATAACTTTTCACCTGTTGGTATAACTGTCAACTGTGAACAACGAGTGATCTCCTTCAATTTGTCAGGTCTATTTGCGTCATGAATTTTGTCAGGTCTAGAGAGCATGATCTTAATTTAGCTCGAGAATGCACTCTAAGGATATGAGGAAATCGAGATCTTTCGAAGCATTTCTCAAGTTCCGCATTATGTGGAAGTCCTTGGCAAAAGATTTGAACAAACTTTCGTGACTGTCTATTTGGTGTGTTAAACTTTGACCAATCTTCAATGGAGACATTTACTCGTACTTCACGGAGTGTCAGTGTCGTATTGATGGGGAGCTATGGAATGGATTTTATTTTATTGTGACTTGGAATATTTATTTAATCATTGAACCACCTTATGAGGCATAGGATAGGCAATAGG
>VOMN01018899.1:0-16661 GCA_014899125.1 Orchestia grillus
AGCCTCCAGAGAAGATTGGAAGAGAACATGCGTAGAGGAAGACGCCATCTACAGGACGTAATTTTCAAACATTGATACTTTCAATTACTATCGCTTAAAAAGCAAGAGGTAGCGTTTTAATTGCTTTCAATAAAAAAAATTGTTTTATTTTTTATACTTTTATTGGGTATATCAGAAGTTCCCATTTTTCTGAGTCACCCTGTAGAAATAGGCAAATTCTTTAATAGACATGTAATTTACTATTGACATGAGTGAAATTCATATTTGATAGATCGACAGATCCTTACAGTATATTTAAGACACTTAAAAGAACAATCAACTACTCCCAATACATACAGAGCAGAGAAGCTTCATTGCATATTCACGTGGAAGAATAAAAGAATCACTACATTGCGTAAGCCTTAATAGAATGATATAGGACAGGTCTACTATCAAGACGCAACACCGTAACGTTCACGTTATAATTAATTCCTATAATTCCCATAAATTAAGGATCCCTGAACACTTTCAAGCTACGTTCATTCTAAAAATAACACACGAGACCCCCTAAACTAAGAACAATCTAATTGCAGGAAACAACGTAGGACCAATCTCCCCCCACTGTAGCGTTACCTTTAGCGCCGCCTAAAGTGGCCATCCTGAAGGCCTCCTTGTGTGTGACGGGACTGTAGTCGCTGCGGTCTACGGAGAGCGCATTGCTGACGTGAACACACCGGCGTATGGCGTCCAGCATCTGAGGGGAGTAGCCGCCACTGCAGTCTGCAACACAGGGACACTCTGCAGTCTGCAGCACTGGCATCACAGTGATACTCAGCAGTCTGCAGCACTGGCATCACAGTGATACTCTGCAGTTTAGCTAGCGGCCTCGACATAATAAGGAGAGGTGATATAGCAAACACCAGCACACAACACGACACACCGCAGCACACAAAAGCAGCCACGCCAGGAGCACCCAGTACCCATGACGTCAGGAGGTCCAGGCACCCACCAGTGCCGAGGCCGACCTTGAGCCCTGCAGCCAGCAGAGCCCGCACGTCACAGAGGCCTGAGCGCAGTGACAGGTTGCTGTTGGGGCAGTGAGCCACGCCGGTGCCGCGCTCCGCCAGCGTCCGCAGCTCTGCGGGGGTCGTCCACACGCTGTGCGCCACCACCGTCTGAAATGCATCGCTCTCAGAAATGCAGGAAGCGCCAGAAGAAACGGACGCTTTTAAACGATCGAAAGGTTTTCTTTCAGAAATCCAGAGTGAGGCACATTAAATTAGATTGATCGTTTAAAGCTCCTTAACACCATGAATTGTAATCCACAGAGAGCGAAGAGAAGGGACAATTAGAATATATTCTAGAGAATGGGGAATCTATGCACAAAATGTGTTCTCTTACAGGATCCCCTATGCATAGAAATAACCGGTTGAGAATGAAAAGGAAGAAAAGAGAATGAGAAGATCGCCAGGAAAGTCTGAAGGTTGAAAAAGAAAAGTGGGGAAGAAAGCTAAATTAGATTATATTAATACTTAGTTTAAAGCTCCTATGCACATGAAATGTGATCTAAAGGTAGTGAAAAGAATGGACCATTTAATATAGTTTTTTGGAAACGGAGAAATTGTGTACGGGTGCGTTCCCACACAGGATTCTCTGCGCATGATTACAGCAACAGGAAGGGAGAGATAGCTAAAGAATAATCAGTAAAGAAGGCACACAAATGGAAAAAAGCCAAGTGGGCATGAAAGGTGGAATGCTCAAAGGCTTAGCTAGAGCTGAAGCAACCTAACAGTGCCCTCGGAGACACCAGTCCCCATAGCATAAGATAGACAAACCTAACTAACCCAATTGCTTATGGCTTCTCCAATGCCCACTGAGGGGCACGAAAGATAGAAGTCGGGAAGACCTATCTATAGCTGACCAGTCCCCATACAGCATACGACACAGAAAAGGTCGCTGCTCACAGAACTTGGGCACCCTAATCCTGTTACCTATCCTACGACCTCTGATTAGGAGTGAGGCAGAAAAGGTGGGCGTTTCAAAAGGACTGAAAAGAAGTTTTCCTTTAGAAAAACAGGACAGTGCAGAAATGGCGGATGTTTTTAAAGAATTGGGATTTTCAAGCTTTAAAAATCGTTGTTGGAAAATGCCAAAAATATAAGATTCCTCGAAATAATATTCATGCATTTAGCGAGAACGAATTAACGGGCATTTCTGAAATTTCTCTAACTAATGAGGTTGTGGCTGTACAAAAAAATTCCTACATATGAGTCGCACCGCTTTACTATCAGAGAAATACTGATCCTCTTCATTCCAACGACCTCAAACCCATTGAAAAATGAGCCCAGACTGCGGATCAGAAAAATCACTTATGGAGTCACCTAAAATAACTTATACAATAAATATCGTCAACCAATATCTTATTTGATGTGTAACGGAACTTAAATTCAATACAAACGAACTTCAGAACGTACAAATAATAAAATCCCACCTCAGCCCCTAAGTAAGAGGAGCGGCACAAATGAGTAACACAGTTGCACCTTCCCTTGTTTCAGAGGCAATTTCCTCCAACATACCTTCTTTCCATCCTTCTATCGCTCAATTCAATGTTTGTTTTGGTTGATGCTGCTTATTCAGTCTCTTAAATGTGGATGCTACGAAACTACACCAGCATGGAATAGCACTGGAACACTCTTTAATAACACTTATTCTATCCAAAATCCATGTTTACGTCCTCATCGTAAAACCTGCAAGTGCAGCGTCAACTGAAAAACATTACTACAGTAAAATACTTCTGATTTTACACAGGTATAAACTTCCTTATCCACTTTCATCTATGGTAGCAGTACTTGAATGACTTATGGTTTTAGGAAAGACGAGCCTTCTTTCCCAACCATCCTAGCCATAATGGCCGTCCACACACTAAGCTGGAGCAAGGAATGCGCCCCTTGATTCACTTCCTGTAGGGTGTCGCAGATTCATTTCACTATGAAAATAAACTTCACTCACAGCATATGACGACAGAGCAGACGCTACTGTTCTCCCACTGATCTCACGCTACGATAGAGTGGGAGGCAGGTATCTTTCCTCTTAGCAATCTAATGCTATCGTAGACCGGGTGGCAGCTACCTGATTTCCTAGTAATTTCATGCTATCTTAGACCAGGTGGCAGGTACCTTTCCTCCAGGAATCTTAGGGTATCGTAAACCGGGTGGCAGGTACCTTTCCCTCGGCAATCTCATGCTATAGTAAACTGGGTGGCAGGTATCATTCGTCCTAGCAATCTAATGCTATCTTAGACCAGGTGGCAGGTACCTTTTCTCCCAGCAATCTCATGCTATCGTAGACTTCAGTGTAGGACTTGGCCCAGGGGAACAGCTCCTTGACCCAGGTGCCCTCGGGTTGGGTCTCGCAGAGGTGAGTCTGGATGTGGCAGTCGAACTTGGTGGCCAGCTGAGCGAGTTCAGCCAGCTGGTCTTCGGGACAAGTTGGTGCGAAGCGAGGGGTCACCACTGGCAGCACGAGCGGGGACTGCACAGCAACATCGCTGCACCTCATTTTAGGGCCACACACTCCTAACTAGTTAGTAGAATACAAGTCAACACTACACCGTGGAATTTCGTGGAAACTGAGTTTCCGTCCTCGAGGCCACAAAGAGCGCGTTGCAAGCGAGTGAAAAGTCAGTTTGAAAAAATGTTAAATTCCAGCTCTACAACTCCCATGTCCCCCTTCATGCTCAATAAACTAAAGATAACTCAACAGGTTACAGAGAAGTGAGGGATTCAAAATGCTGAATGAGCTCAGGTGTCAAAGTTTACAAATTAGTTGAATTTTATACGAATTCGTCCCCACCCCCGTGTAGGCTCAAGTGGAGCCGTGGTCTAACGAGTGCAGGTAACGAAAGCCATTTACCTCCCCCCCTAGACTCGTTATCAAATGCACGCAGCCCCGCCTTCTCTGCAGGCAAATTCATACCTTTTAACGCACCTTTTACTCTATCTAACCAGCCGAGTCTGGCCTACCTCACGTCCCTCTTCTACTAAATTGCAAACATGAATATATTGAACAATCTTTTAATACATGATAAACATATTAAAGCTTTTCAAATTGGTGTGCAAGACGCAGTTTTGGAGTCGAAACATTAGAAATAAACATGAAAACAGCTTCAAATGCCCATCGCTCGCATTGTTCAGACGACAAATTCCACAGCCACTCTTCACTCTGGCCGAACTTGAAAATTTGATCGTTCCATGGGAACAATACAGCCAAAGTATACTGCGTTCCAACATGACATCACCTCACGTACTAAGCAGAACGACACCTCAATGAACATCGCCGCTCTAGCGAACGCAAAGTGATATTAGATCGCGTTACACTGTGCTAAGCAAGGCGATAACCCGATAAAATACGATCGTTTTCACTCTTAATTGAAGTCCTGACATCCTTATAAAGGGACTTCGAAATGCACTGAAACATTCATTACGTGAGCCATTTCTAAAGAGGAAGGGAGGAAAGACAGCGCACGGCGTTGCACAGAGTGAGCTATGAATAAGAAATTGGGAAGTGCAGACACAGAACCGGTGGCCACACCCGCCTCAACTGTAACCCTCACCTGGCCTGGGAGACACAACTCCTAAGAATATGCAGAGTGCCGCTATGCTCGCGCAAATTCTTTGCAATTATTCACTGAACGATTGCGGCACCCTTCATGCAACACCGTGTATAAATTATAATGAGAACCCTAAGACATCACAAATAACGCCCGCTCAAGCCCCACAATTCAACTAAGATGAACAAATCATACGAAATGATCTGACAAAGGAAAGAACTGGCGGCACAGCGAGCTTTCAGGCAAAAATTCATAAAGACCTCTATGTCTATTTAAAAGACTGTTTAGAAATCATTCTAGGCACAAATTAAACTACCAATCTTTAAACATAAACATTTCTACACTAATTCCATTCAAACAAGACACACAGATACTACCCCAACACACCTATGAACTGCCGTTTGCGCAAAAATATTTGTTTACTGTGTATGTACCCTAGAGGGTAAACGCGGCAACTCGACTATGCAAATATGAAGCAAGTAACCCTGTGCGACAGACCTGCATGTCTCTCACGTATCTGATGAACTCCTCGGTCTCGGCCAGGGACGCCTGCAGCGAGGTCTCCCTGTAGTACTCCGGGCAGTTGCGCAGCATGTTCACTTTACCTGTACAGCAAACGTAGCGCCTGAGCTCCACACTTTCCTATTGCTTTTCCATTGTGATACAAGAATCATTCACTCCTAAGTTTGTACCTCTCACTGACACGTAATTCAACGCGAGAATACTGTACACCTCCCCTCCAGTTTACGCAGCTCGCAAGCATAAGAGAATGTTCTAACTGCCACGATGACCAAGTAAATGCTCAGATAAAAATTAGTTGTGATGCGATACTATCTGGTTTACAACACGAAGGAGAGCATCAAGGTTCAAGGAATATCGTAAAATGATAAAATATACATTATAAATTATTAGACGGCGTCCTCAATCCTAGAAAAAAAATTAAATTCCTAATCTCGCACGGATTCTCAACCTTCACGACTCGGGAGGCATAATACAGTCGAACCTCTCATTAACGAAAAAATTGGAGGGAAAGATTATCCGCTCATGTGAATATTTCGTTGAGAATTCTTCATTTCTGTACCGGAGATTCTGGTAACAGACTATGAATGCCGTTGTCCTTCAATGATGTTGCCAGCAAATGATAAATGCTTCTTGAAACTTTTACACACTAGAACTCTCCTATGCGCACTGTGTAGTACACAGTTAAGTATATAAGGAGGACTAAATATGGACATGTTCAGAACTCAAAGAGTAATCGCCAAGAGGAGACTGGGTGACCGAATATAAAAGACACACAGAGCGACGCGAACACATCACAATCTGCAGGCAGGGAGTCTGACCGACAAGGGCGCGCTGGCCGCGGCTGTGGACGATGTCGGCGAGCACCTTCGTGGCCTCCAGGTGGATGGAGGCGAAGTAGGCGGCGGTGGTAGTGCCGTTGCGCAGCAGACGGTCCTAGGCACACGACAACTCGTTAAAAAGCAGGTCATTTTCCATTCAGTGCTCTACCTTGACTCGTTACAAGCTACTGCAGTGCATCGAACAGCAGCACCATCATAATCCTTGACGCTGATGTTGTACGCTATAAAAATTCACGCATTGAATTTAATTAGTTTCAAAAGAATCGTATTTCATAGGCTTACATAAAATTTACTACAGTGAATAGGGATTTTTTTACGACGTAGTTAGCAAATTTGTAACCAGCTTTGAGTTAGCATTCATTCAACAGTAGCGTCTGAAGCAATACGTGATCAAATTGTAATCTTAGAACTTCAAATTTCCATTCCAAAAATATTATAACAAGCCACAGAAGAGTTTTCGAGGTCCTTTCAAGTTTCTACCGTCGAAAAAACTGACTGATTCAAGGTACCTGTATTATAGAGAACATGAGGCGATCAAACGTGTCATGTTCATACTTGAATAATTATCATTTATTATGTATATTTTTCAATAAGGTTCATTCTTTGAAATCTTATTCATTTTACATCTCCATGCGTTCAAAAAAAATGTTTAAGCTAACATCACAGCTCGATAAAAATAATGAATTCCAGGTAAGATCATTCTTCATTCAATATTGAGTTCCAGCAATGCAAAAAACTAAACCAGAAAACCGCCAGGAGCGGATTACTCAGTATACATTCCACCTTAGATGCATAGGCATTTATTCTTAGGGCAAAATATTTACGAAACATTCGACTACCGCCATCACCCGATGAACAATGAATGCTCGGTAGATACAAAGTACAGAGAGAAAGAAGTCTAACTCACGACGACTCTGTTGTAGACCGTCCTGGCAAAGTCAGCGTCGAAGAACTTGGCCTCCATGGGGAAGGTGTAGATCTGAAGCCACTCGAGCAGCGGCAGGTCCAGGGCCAGGCCGTTGTTGGGGAACTGAGGCGCGTGGATGTGGGTGTCCACGAAGCCAGGCATCAAAAACTGGCTGCTCGGGCACCGAATGAACGAATGTAATCGTGCACACCCACACATGTACAGGGTGTAGCAAGAAGGGTCACTACAGTTTGATCGTTCATTTAATGTTAATTAATATTGTATTATTTTCTTTTCAGCGTTTATAACGGAAAACATTAGCGTTTTCATTCATTATACAATTTCTGATGCCCAATACGACATTCAACTGTAGGGCATTTAAACAAATTATGATCAATCAAAGTGTGATAATCTTCTGCGACACCCTAAGTTGTTCAGTTTACAGCAGCGAGTTTTGCTTCAGAAAATGAGCCTCGATGCTGACATTCATGAACAAACACAAAAACTCTCGGTCGCGAATTAATGGACTTTACAATGAATGTGGCACGAAATTCAGAATCGGAAAAATAGTAAGTGCAGTATATGGTAAAATTATACCAAATTCTTTCTGAATCATAAATATTCTTATTCCATATCCCTCGATATTTCCAAAAGCGACTAGAATCATTACCGAACGATGTTGGGAATTTTAAAATAAAAATTCACTTAAGCTACAACGCTTCAATTTTTTCCATCAAGAAATACTCTCCTCACAAGAAAGTAGAGTCATAGCTACAAATTTCTAAATGGAAGTCGCTGTGCATAAGGAAACCGTGACACACACACTACTCCATAGCTCATCCCTTGCATGCGTCGAAATGCGCCGTCACAAGAGCGCAGTTTTGTACGGTCAAGTCGTGTTTGAGCTTCCTTGCCCTTCCTCTTCAACTTAGTGCTAACCAACAAAATAGTATTCGTACAATAAGAAAATTTCAAAATTCAACTACGTATCCGAAATGCACTCTCCCAATAGAGGAATAACTTGAGCAACGAAAAATGAGCTCTTATCTTTCTATAAATACACATGTCCACCGTATGCAAGTGGGTACCGAGAGAAGATTACACTCCACTGCGTTAGGACAGAACATTTCCAGCGCAAAATAGCTCGACAGTGCGCTTGTATTTAAAAAAAATTACATTGTGCAGTACTCGAATGTCAGAATAGCCCTCTTGAAAGCACGATATTTAATCAAATTTATCATAGAGAGACATGATGAGCACATCTAGAATTGACAACAAAGCATAAAAACATCCTTGAGGTCGTCCCAACACATACGTCGAATGTCAGCTCTTTGAAATATTATATTCGAGCATTTTACCCATACGTCGACTGTCTTAGTTTTTCACATTCAGTGGGAATCTTGTGAGGGCAGCAAAGAACGAATAATGTGACTGAATATAAACTAAAACGGTTTATGATTGCAGTAAGCACACCTATCTGGCATCTCCTCAAATTTCATGGAATTCCCGTGAAAGATAAAAAACCAATAAATGCAGATTAGTACTGAGAAAGCTTCTACAAGACTGACACGCATGATTTAATGATGAACGAAGTGATCTTCGTGAAAAAAACTATTCAACTAACCTCGCTAACAAAGAAAGCATTTTGACTTACTTGGGATTGAGGAAGAGTATGTTGCCATCGGTGAACACATATTCTGCCTTCAGCTGCTCCAGCTCCTCCACGTTCTCCATGAACTCTATCTGCCCACCATAAAAATGTAATCGCATTTGAGTCATGTTAAAGAAAGCCCTATTTTATTGCGGTTGCTACAGCAGCGAGTGCTAATTCCGACATAGCATTTGTTCAGGTTCCTGGCTCCACGAATTATTAAAGGATGATTTATGATTGATACCTTATTTTAGCAGTATAATTTGTGAAAGCTTTTTTTGATACAAACAACTTCAGTAATTTCCTAATTCCCATGAAATAGATAAATCGAACATGATGCGATGAAGTCAGTCCATTCTCTAATTTTCTACGAACTGCACAGTAGCGTCGACTATTGCTGAACGGAGGTTTAGCTTTAGTGTAGAAATTTTTACAGATTTCAGTTTCTGTTTCGAATTACACAACCAATTATAATTAGTCTTAGGACCAAACACATAACGTACAATTATGGCCGACATTATTGATACCATCATGTATTTTTGACATTACGCGGCATAATTACGTTGGAGGGACAAAGATTTACGTTGTTTCACGGATCGATCAAGCAAATTGGTAAAACACCGTGATGTTTCCCCCGTGACATGAGTCACAAAGTGCAAATGACTGCATTGATATTAGTTGCAAAGCAATGTAGTGGGGAGGGACCATGTTGTTATGCAAAATAATACCAAACATTATCCTACAAGTTAAACAAAGGAATTATTTTGTGTAACAGAGTAGCACGCAATGTTGACCTGCTGAGGGCCGTTGACAAGTAACACTTAAAATAAGTCAACAAATCCAAGCAAAACTCGCCACACAAAGAGGGCCTTCACACCAGCTTCAAACGCCCTAACTGCGTGGAGAAGGCAGGCCTGCGGTCTAACCTTGCCATTGATGACCCCCAGGACCATGTTCTGCAGCACGACGAGGGGGCTCGAGTCCGTAGCGTGCACCAGGGTGCCCACGAACACCTCCATGTCAGACCGCGGCTTCTGAGACATGACAAGCCCAGCGTACGTCTTATATCACTGCTACACGCAAACACTCGACAAACAAAGGAGACAAGTTAGCAAGTCGCTTCTAAGTTTTTTGCCTCCACTCTAACTTCACTCTTACAATCGAACACCAGGACAATGGAAAAGGAACCTGAAGAAAAAGCAAATTAAATATATGTTATTATTATTGTTGTTGTTACGTTAAAGGTGTTATCACTGCTGCCGTTAAATAAGAGCAGTTAGGCAGGGAGCGAAACTTGGCTAAAAAAATTTTCCAGTGACACCACACGATCGTAATGACTAGACATTTGGCCGCACGTAGTTAGGAAGGACATTTGCGCAGGCGCACGAACGAAGATAGACACAACGAGCACACAACCCTTCCCTCCCCTCAAAAAGAGCGCAGACACGCATCAGGTTTCCTGAGGTACTTTAGCACTTTATGGTGCGTGGCAGGACTATTACAATCAGCCCTACTTCCTCGGCAAATCCGGAGAAAAAATGATGGTCAACAACAAAGAAGGAGATCCCCAAACAACCCCAGTGACCACATCATGGTCCTGTACACTGTACCAACCGACGATCGATTCTACAAAAACCAGAAGAAAGTAGCATGACCTAGAAAATTGAAGTTTCAATGTGTAATTGAAGAAACTTTCACACCATGATTCCACACATCAATCAAACAGAAACATCCCGAGTTAGATTATCAGATTCTACGAGCAGAAACACACGGTACACCTCAGTAATGAACTGCCGCTAATTTGAGGCAGTTCATAGAAGATAGTTCCAGTGAAAATGAGCACGAGACGGCACACCACTGGCCGAGCAAATCTACGCGGTCCTGCTCCCACAGACCAGCGGGAGCTACAGGCGTGCAGGTGCGACGCACTCGCCCGCATCATCATTTAATGCACGACTTCCGCCCCGCTAACGTTTCCCACTGCACTCAGTGCCAGGCAACGCCTGCACCGAGTCTCCAATTAGATGAAATGAAACTCCCCTTTCGGACTTGAGAGGAGTTTGGCATACAGAAAACTTCTGGAAGTGTCAAAAAGCGAGTCAGTAACAAATGTTACATCTCTGCCATTGATCATGAATGACGTATTATGTAAATAACGCGCAGTTAAACCTGGTTGTCAACATCGTAAAACTAAAACCTAAATAAACACGTCGATGGTCATCGTTATTAACACTGTAGACAAATGGCCCAGCGTTTGACAGACTTAATGAACGTCCGTTTTGTGGTAACACTTTTTACGGCACCCTGAGTTTGATCGTCAGAAGCGGTTCTAAAAAGAACTGGGCGTTCACGCTCGGCGAGCGCACGCAGCACACCTGTGGAGTTCGCCCTCGCAAGTGGGCCCGAGATATCGCCACTGTAGATCTTGGTTCAATTTTTTTCGATTTAGAATTTTAAATCCCGCTCACATGCTTAAAATTCTCCAACTGAGCCAATATAAGCAAACATCAGACTAGGCTAAATACATACATGTCTGGGTGTGAAGTATTTCTCAATTGACATGTATTTAATCTTAATTTACTTAAAATGCATCGAACATCATGAATTGTACTTAAATCTCATAATGGTTCAAATGGAGGTCGGACACGTAAAACATGAAAGTTACTTAACAATAAGTGTACGAGACTTCGCGCGTGGCTGCCGAAACACTTCGAACTGTATGAGCCGTAAGTTTCTTTTTCGTGTGTGTATAGTTGCGAAAACGCTTTAAATCATTCAAGCCGTAGGTTTGTTTTTGCGCGCACATGCCAAAAAACGATCCTGACAAGATCAGCAGCTTTTTTCTCTGGTACAACTTGAACACAAACCGGCGAGTAGCCTCGGCGGCACGTCTGTCACCACTGACGGCCGTTGTCAGGTCCATCGTCCTCAAGCCGAGCATCTTATCGCAGAAATTATCTTTTGCATTTTGGCGGCTAAGTATGGCTGAGCAGCTGCAGATTCTGGGAACACAGAGCGATGTTTTTGCACACATTTGCGTGACTCATTCATCAACGAATCTTCGTTCAAATGAGGAGGCTGAAATTTGAACTCCTTAAGATACGATTAATGATGCAAATGATGACGGTAAACCATATTCATATCAACTGATAAGCTCTCTATAACAATGAAAACTCTCTGACAGCGGAGTTTTTCTTTGATCTTGAATATAATGTCCAGTAGTAACATGATGTCCAGTAGTAATACGATGTCCAGCAGTAATATGATGTCCAGCAGTAATATGATGTCCAGCATGCCTCTAGGCTTCAACCTATGCGTCGAATGCCTGGGCTACACAGTTCAGCAGCACGGAAAGAGATGTAACCGCAGGACGTTCGACGCACTGTGGGATCAAGCCTAGAATTATAATAATAAAACAAAATCATGACTGAAATCGAGCTTCAGAGCTCAGACACTCGAACTGAAGTTACATTACACAAGTTTGCATTGCCAATGGTTTTAAAGTATTTATACCTTGATAGAAAAATTTTTGGATGTACAAACGTTTTTAGTTCATTGCTTAGGGTTTCGGAATAAACTAAATAAGAATTGCAGCGTCCATAAATTTCCCTCACAAGATGGATCCCTGGCCTCTCACAGTCCAGCTAATTGGTACTGCTTCAAGGAAAAAGACGTACGGAAACATTTTCAACTACTCTAGAACATTTTATATTAGGAAAAAATTGAAAATTAGAACCAATGAAATACAAATAATGCACATGTTTTTCATAAAATTTTCATGGTTGGAGTGGAACTACGTGGTTTATAATCTAAGTACAAACACCATAACCTAACGTAGAAGCTGAGCCCAAGTTCCCTCGCTCGCTTCGCTACAGCAGAGCTCACCATTTTGTTCTGGCAGTTCTCCATGATGCGGTAGATGGTGCTCTTGCTGATGTTGGTGACTTCAGGGTTGAGAAGGAGGAACTTGCTACGCGTTTCCTCGATGGTCATGTCTTCCTTCTCCGAGAGAATATCCATGATACGCTGCTCGTGCACGTCCGACAGCTTCTTCTTCCTGCCTGTGGAGGTCTTGCGCTGTATTCTGTGCTCCTTGCGGAACACCTGCACCACTGACGACACCGTCGACTTTGCAAGGTGCATGAAGTCCGCCACTTCACGAATCGTGCGGTTTTCGTTGAAGAATAAACTGTAAATTAAGTTGAATTAATCAGCTCATAAGAATTCATGTTTATACAAAGCAAACTGAATACGAACATTCGTCACCCCCACATACGAACAGGCTTCACCTCAACATACAAACAGGCTTCACCTCAACATACAAACAGGCTTCACCTCAACATACGAACAGGCTTCAGCACAACATACGGGCCAAGGAGATCGCACCGAATCGTGAAACGCCAGTAATGCACACAACACTTTAAGGAAAGAAAGAAATCAGAAATTACAGAAGTATTCACTGTACAACAAAAATTCTGAAGGGATCCTTTCTTCCTCTGAGAACGAGACATGTCATAAAGGTTTACTGAACCGTGCAGAAAGTGCACGGGCGCACTCAACTTTATATCCTTATTGTATAATGATTTGAACGAAGGCTCAATGACATTAATTGGTTAACGTGATATTTCTCCTAGTAGAAATTTCACGTCCCAATCTATACCTTGAAATAAAGTTACATGAAATTTTTCAGTTCTGGCTACGGTTTAAGACATTTCTAAAGACACCAAGGTTCAGCACTTTCATGAAAAAGCCAATCACGACTTCTATTCTGAGCTGAAACGTGAAATAAAAACATTAACTAAGAAATTATAAATTTACCAAACCCAACAACTTCCATATTATTAAATTCGCAATGGCGAATGAAATTCAAAAACTACCATCATTAAAAAGGTAATTAATGTCTAGAAATAAACGATTTTAGAATTCTTAGATCTATGAAATTAGAATATTTTTAGAAAATACTATTTTCAAAAGAAATCATACTACGGACGCAATAAAAGCGATAAGCGAAAGACATCTTTACACCTTCATTTTACACGAGGACTGGTACATTAAACTCTATATCTTTACTGTTAAAATTCATAAAATACATGAACAAAGCCTAAATGTGGCTTATATAGGCAGTAAAATAACACCATGACAATAAATGCAGGAAAATTCCACCAGAAATTAAAACTCAACATTAAGGTTAAAATCTGTATATTGTTTAAACGTCCGCAGTGCAACGTAGTTTGAAACGGTCAGGGAGCAGGTCATAGCATGTGATGCCCTGTTACACAGGGCCAGACCTCTCAACCTCAAGCCTCACTGCCGCTCAATGGAAGTGATCGAGTCCTGTATCGGGGGCGTAGCCGGGCGCTGCCAGAACCAGTTAGAGTTTGAAAAACTCGCCTGTCTCAGGGCCGCAACAATGGGATATTATTTTCGCCAGGTTTTACTCCCAATATGGTGAGTAAAGTCATGACAGTTACAATCTGTTATTTTTTATTCACCGTGACACCAGCTCAGGTTAAATAGACGACAGAAGTTTCGAACAGGACAAGAAGTAGAATAAGGTCCCCAGGGTCGGCAAGGGCAAAACAGAAGAAAGTGCATATAAAATACAATGAGCTTTGATTAGGTCCCCACAAACAGAATTTATATGTTTGCCAAACGATAGCCTGTTATCCAAGATTATGCTTAAGTATTTGACATCATTGGCCCACTACAAGACAACACCATTGAGGTGCACTTGCATCAGAAATTAGCATAGTTTTATTTCGTCTTAGTGGGCAGCGCCCACTATTCTTAGCTCATTCGTCGAAAGCCAACAAGCAGGAGGATAGAACGATATTGCGCTAGTGTCCTAACTAACTCCTCTCTGCTCAGCAATCCCTCGTTCTAATGTACGGTCGGTACAAAGAACCTTTATTCATTCCAACACGTTTTACCGTTGGGTTTTAAATGCCTTACAACTACTGGTGTGGTGGGGGATGTGAGGAATGTGTGATTTAAACTTCCTTTTCCAAGGGAAGTACTCTGCAGTCGCGTGAAAAGCCCCACTGAGCCGAGGCTCGAACCCTAGCCCTTTGGGCTGCGAGGCCATCACGCTCACCACTAGACCATGGAGCCAACATATATATTGTTCTAAATATATACAATATATACAACCAATGTAAATATTTTGATGCACAACGTGCGCCAAACTGAGACAACCGCTTTAACCGAGATGGAGTCGCACAGCAAGAAGAAGCTTTGTTTTAGAATTAAAAATATCAAAATCGTCACACAACACAATTTGTGACACAAAGGTGAAATAGTTGCTTATTAACAGGTTGATTTCCTCTTTTCTTACTTTTTATCGATTAATTCATTTGACAATGGTAATCGAAAACCATAGTCCAAATAAGAACAAAAACTTTTTCGTGTGATACCATTTTCTCTGCCCCTCACAGTCAACACACTCAACATTCGCTCTAAATTGCAAAGCCTGAACAGACTGCCTCCTTAAAATTTCCATGGATGTTATGAAGCCAAGTTTTTTCATTCTACCTACATATATGATGAACAGCTGAATCGCTTTACTTAGATCAAGGACATGGGGAAAGCGACAACATAAAAATTGACAGACAAAACGTGTATTCAAAATCGCAATCAACGAAAAGAGCAAGAATTCCTCCACCTCACCAGCACAGGGCCGGAGAAACAGAGGAGATGGTGCATCATCTTACACCGCGAGCGTGACCCAAAATTGGTGAACAAAATACCTCATCCAAATTTGACCCATGACCCGTCGGATTCAATTTACCTGTTTCAAGTGAAATACTGTACAGCTTTGTACATGATACCGTGGGGTCAAAAACCGATTCCAAGTTCCTCCAAAATGTCGAAGACACAGAAATGAACACTGAATAAAACAAATTCCTCGAAAAACGAACCCTAGCTTCAGAGCCGTTTGAAAAAAAGTCATTGCTGCAAGAAAGAGTGATATGAACGAGCACATCATTGATAAAAAATATATCAAGCGCCACCCTGGCAACACAAAATTTGACTTGAACTTAGACATTGATCTAGATTCTAACATTCTAACCTAGCTGAACTTTTACATACCCTCGGCTTTTCACGTAACTATGGAGTACTTCCCTTGGAAAAAGAAGTTTAAACTACACATTCCTCACATCCCTCACCACACCCGTAGTTGTAAGGCATTGAAAATCCAACGGTAAAACGTGTTGGAATTAATAAGGTTCTAAACCCGCTTATTCATCTATGAAATGCATGCAACTATCAAGGAGAGCGAGAACTCAGAGCAATATCAAGGTTTGTAAAATCTTACGGCGTGTCATATACGAAGATACTGGAACAATACATAAAGAACTAAACGCGTTAGAATCCACTCTAAATTTTAAAACGAGATAGTTCCGAGAAAACACCCAGAACTCAAGTGGTATACTCGAGATTTGCAACTTGTTTTATCGTTCATTTCACCGTCACCCGTGCCAAGTTTACGAGAGACAATCGATCTCTGTCTCTCACAAGGGCCTGGATGCACGTAACTTTTATGACGCTTAGTCAACTCATCTGATAGGAAAGAAATGAAGGTTTAAACTAAGATAAGAACAAGAGCAACAGAAATAACCGTTTCAAACTTTGCGAGCCTCCTAAATCTGAGCAGCTAATTTCAGTTGGACTCAACTTTGAATGAATTTCATTTTAAATGTATTGTTCAAATCTAGAACAAAAGCCCATGAGAATAGCAATCAAATGCCCGGACCATTTTCTATCACGTAGAGGTCGAGGGTTCACACTTCCGGAGAGAAATAAGAAGAAAAATGAAATCTTAACATGCAATAGCTTCTCGGCCCCTCACTCAGCAAAAGACGTGACATCGGGTTGCTGGTAATAGAAAATATTCGTGGAAGCTTCTGTCGTGACACCCAACCGGAACCGATGGTTTACTCTCGCAGCATCATTGTGGGTCCAAGCGATATTTTCGTGACCCTGACATGGCCAGGATATGTACATCCGGCCTCATTGTACACCTGAATTACGCCTGTGCATCACGCACGTGCAACGTCCCCATCATCTGCGCATCACGCACGTGCAACGTCCCCATCATCTCGCGTCACGCACGTGCAACGTCCCCATCATCTCGCGTCACGCACGTGCAACGTC
>VOMN01018909.1:0-17180 GCA_014899125.1 Orchestia grillus
CTGATTTATTTCACAAATCATTAACACAATCAAATTGATTCAGTAAAACGTGGTAAAGGGAATACTTATCTTTCACATAATATTACTCGCGGTTAGCATGGAGGTATCAAAAACTCGTCAGTCTGAGACGCACACCTCTTCCAGTCTGAGACGGCAACTGAAGTTTGAATCTTACGCACCAAAAGGTTACCTCACATCCGCAACGCCAGGAAAAAAAATGTTTACTGAGTTTTCAAGTTGAAATACGTGACACACTGCAAGCCAGGCTAAAATTGAGATCGATGAGAAATTTAATTTCTGAAGACATTTAGGCAATATTTTAAAATAAAAAATAGCTCAGTTTGAATTATTTTACTTTTTCACCTCAGATCATTTGTATTCTGAAGTAAAATAATGTCTAGAAATTCATTGCATTTCTTCATCAAGATGAAAAAGAATATTATACGTTTGAAAGTGACAAAATAAATTTACTTTACTGCTACATATAGAATTTTTCAATTATATATATGCTTAGGAAACTAGCTAAGTATGCAGCATGAGGTGCTTTTTAAAAAAGATACTCATGGCTCAATTCCCAGAAATGCTTCTGTGTAGTTTCCCGTGATCATTGAGTGAATCTTTTGGGATATCAAAAAAATAAACCCTACTTCCTCACTACTCTATGATACTTTGTCAGTATCTATAAGTCACTGTTAACCAAATAGGTATAAACTAGTCAATTTGAACCATTTCATTTCCTTTCTGTTGATTAAGCTACTCTGAACCAGACTTATAATTCCAATTTAGTCCATACTAGGAGAGGGATAAATGATCTACTTCAAACAAAAGTCAAATTTTGGTCAACTGACTTGCACTGTGTACTACCACTTAATCATAATTTTTATGAGCAACGCAAGAAAATAATAAAAATGAGTCTTTAAATTTCACTGTTTTTTTGTGTTATCATCTTCATATAGTTTATTTTTTTGTCAGGATTGGTCAAACTTTATCAAGTAATTATGATTCTTTTCATTTCAAATTCTAATATTCTAACCAACGACGCGTCAAGTTCAAAAGTATGAACTGTCACATACCTCATTTCGTATATCATCATAGTATCGTCATTTCAATGTCCTTTGTTTAAAAAAAATGCAAAATCATGCACTAAATTCAATTTACGAAAACTTCCTCTTTGCGATGTGGTCCTCAGTTATTTATGAATATAGTTGAGCACAATGTGCATCGAACATCTTCAGTTGCACCGGTCTCACGATAGGATAGAAGATCGCAAAACATTGGGGGCGTTAGTTATCACACAAATGCTATGTCAAACTAGCTTCCTCATTCCCCTACCGGCACCAACGCTTTTAAACTACGATTTCAAAATTACGTATAATAACATTTAAATATTAGAAGAAAGATGTATTTTTACTAACTGATTAATTTTAGAGTCCATGTATATTTTAGAACAAAGAACCTTTATTTATACCAACACGTTTTACCGTTGGGTTTTAAATGCCTTACAACTACTGGTGTGGCGGGAGATGTGAGAAATGTGTGGTTTAAACTTCCTTTTCAAAGGAAAGTACTCCGCAGTCACGTGAAAAGCCTCACCTGAGCCGAGACTCGAACCGTGAGGCCATCACGCTAACCACTACACCATGGAGCCCAATCAGAAAGAAAGAACGTAAGTTTTTTTCAAGGACGCATCTAGTACCTTTTTAATATCAATTTCCAATTAGCCATTAAAATCTAGTTCAAGTCATGTAATTTTTTATATATTCTAATATATGTGATTTGTTTATTCTAGCTAATGATGAGGTTTATCTTGAAACCTTCACAGAAAGGCTTAAAATTGTATTAATCACTGCTGGTTTCCTAATTTTTTTGTGGTTTGACCAAGAAATTTGATCGTCTTGAATTGTCTTGCAGTACGTTTAAATTAACATTTATTTGGAAAACCTTGATATCAATACCGCAATTCGACTTGGAAAGAAAACAGTTTGGGAAACGCAGGCGAAAAGCACTTCTTCTGAATCAAACGTACACAAAAAGTGGAAATTTTTACTGTCTGCAGAACTCGGAAACCGAACTTGTTCATCAATGGAAGTCTTATATATTCATTCAGGAAATCTGTCTCAAGTTTTACAAGAAAAAAACTGTCGACCAGGCTAGAAGTATTCGAACAACCGATGACAGCACGTCTTCCCCTTAGCTGCCCTCCAGAAATAGCCTGAAGAGAAAATTAAATTCCAAGGAATTCATAGAGTTGAGGAGCTGGGCAAGGAAGAGTGTTTCCCACAGCAAGTAAACATGAGTTCCAAAGAAAGTAATTAAAGTTATGATGCACTTACGAGAAACAATTAGCACGCTACCAATTTTTAATCTTTCCTTTAAATTTTTTTTCTCTTTTTGGAAGTATTTGCCTTGGTGTAACGCCTATGTATTTATAAACCAGTCTAAGAACTGCACTTAAGAATTGTGAACGATTAAGTTACTGTCTCTTAAGCACTTAATTTGAACTCAAGCACAAGATTGTATTAGAACTGGATTGAACTGGAGAACATGATTGCATTTGAGTTGGGTCTGGCAGCTGTTTTTAACTAATCTGTGGTTTATCAGTAAAAACATGAGTTCAGACTTTTCTATATCAACCTTTAGAAGTATGGGATCTTCAATTTGTTTACAAGCCTGAAAAAAATACTTGTGACCGATTTGTGATGCTTTACTGCAGTGTCTTAAAACTTTACCTGTGCAAAGATAACGCGATGATTTTAATATTTATTTGTTTATTCACTTATAGTTATTTAGGCTTACTTTGAAACTGTTTATTTCACTTGTTAATCTTCTCGAGAGTTTAACCTCTGGACAATCTCGCTTGATGGTCCGACAATAGTCAGCCATGATATGTGCATCCGATCCGCCTTGATACCGATCTTCCATGACATTCAAATCTTGGTGAAATAATTCACCTTGCTCGTCACTGACAGCACCGAGAATTTCCGAGAAGCTACCAAGATGGCTATGTAACAAATACAATGTGACGCTCACGTCTTAATCTAACTTTTTCACCACCCTATGCATAAATTTATAAAATAAATAAATAGCCGATCGTAGTTCGTTTACTTTATATGTGCTTCTTGAAGTTTTTGGAAGCTTTATAAAAAAATTTAATTAAGATATTCAAACTGTGCAATAAAACAAAATGATTTAACATGAAATAAATTTTAGTTCAATATTTTGGCACCCTACATTTTTTTGCATGGTTGATTTATTCTACGTCAATAAATTTTGTTCTGCTTTGTTTAAATATACATACATGTTTTCTGAATTGTCCGTACTCTTTAGCCCAAACCAGAGCTCGAAATTTTCATAGTTGATCAAAAATTTAGTTGTCCAAATATTTGTGTCCAGGTAGTGTACACTTCGCTTCCTCTTTATTCTTTAAAATGTATTCTTAAACTAATTTTAAACGAGTTAAGTTGTTTATTCTACAAATTATTGACCGTTCCTTTTGACTTTCTTGCATAAAAACTTGACTTGAAGACTGATTAGAATTGCTCAGAACGACCGATGTTATGATCATTTTGTATAATTTCTTTTGGACCAAAATGTTGCTAGAAACTGATTATATGATAAGTCCAAAAAATTAATCAAATCGGTATGAACAAATTGCGACGAATTTTCAATTATGTTTAAAATCGTAGAAAACTCAATCAAAAAATAGCTGCAATAAGTTGTACTATCTCTTAAGTAAAATTCTAACTTTGGAATTATGAGCTTTAGCGAAAACTGGCTATAGAGAACACATGTCAAGATGTTTGACTCATACGCAAAACTCCACGTGAGCTAACATTCACTATAGAGGAAATAATAAACGCCGTAGGAAAAATAATAGATGTCTGCATGCATGAGTAACATGATCTTCACACCGAACATTTATTCAAACTTTGAATAAAACCTTGACAGCAGATGGCTAAAGAATTATTTGTTGTTGATGGCATCATATTATCACGAACATATCTTCGTACGATTTCGACCTGCATGTACATGCACAGTTTTATCTGTGCATAAAATCAAGTGCCCAGCGTCCTCATGCACCTCCTCTGAAAGGGAAGAGGTGTAGAGTCCCCTCTGAGAGGGAAGAGGTCCTCCCCCTCTCTTTATTAAATCATTTCAACCGATGCAGCGCTTCAATAATTGTAACATTACACTCTTTATGCAACTATAATAACTCTCAAATACTCTTATAGTTGTTGTATGTTTTTTCAAATCTTATCATTTCCCGTGAGGCTGCAGCTTTCACAGGCTGTCGACTCGGCCTTCATCATCTATTGCTTTAATAACTTAGCTTTCACCTCAGCAAGCACGTGAGCTTCCTCTTAAGAATTTCTCAAGATTGAACTCTATGAGCAAGGAAAATCATCCCAAATCATACTCTGACTTTTTTCTTGAATGTATATAGGTTATTAAAACGCTCAACACGCACATGGTAGAAATCCACGTACGTTTCTTCAGTAAAATGAAATTCATGTCTTTTTACCACTCATTTAAATTTTGTTGATTGAGTTCGAAATTAACACATTTTTGCTTTGTGTAAAATATTTTCAGCTCACTTTCGTTATCACGTTCGTACTGGTGGTACAAAACAGTATCTTTGTAATAATATCCCTTATCAAATGAATCAAGCACGGTACAGTGAGGGAAAACAATGAAAAAAACACTCCCGATACAGCTGATACGTCAAAGGACTTTGATACGTCAACTCGTGAACAGCTGAAAGAACGGATTTTCAGTTTGCCTGTGAATATGGAACTAGGGGAAGTTTTCGTTAACGCGGATTCAACTCAATCAATTTAATTTCTATTAGAATTGAGTTACAGAAAAATATTTAGGTTTTTTTCGTACATAGAGGATTTATTAAAATCATCGGTAGGCATATTCTGAGTGGTTAAAAAACTCGCAATTATTTTGGTTTGTCAGTAGGTGTGTCTTACGCCTATTAGGCAGTATACTAACTACTAACTATAGAAATCTCATATACTAGGGTATGGGTAAACTAACTGTAGAAATCCCATAAGCATACAAAATACTATTGACGATATTAAACTTAATTCACATTCAAAATTTTCTTGACAATTTTCGTAGGACCCTTGTTACGTGCGTAAGAGATCACTGCGATACTTCGCTCTGACATCCAACGCTGCAAGAGTCTTGCTTATGTCGCACACACTCACACACGCACACGCCGGGACAACCCCGACCCACCTGACCATTACGAGATCCATCTCGACTCCCAGCTACTGTATTACTTTTTCCCTCGGCAAACCGCGCCCACCAATGACAGGTCGCGTACCTGCAAACGGTAGCAATTGGCACACGCGCCCATCCAATGAGCGCGAGGCCGCTACTGTGCTTGTGATATCCACTCCACTTCCCTCCAAAGATGGCCTGTTGTTAAGCAGCCGCCATGGGATGAACGATTCGTAGCCCCGAGTTCTCGCTTTCATCGAGAAGAGCAATCAGACGAGTTAATTATGACGCGCTACAAGCTCAGGCTCTTCTGGAACATAACTGCGTTTCTATGGTGGTTGTAATCACTTCGATTATTTGCTACCTACTATCGGGAAAACAACACTTGTTTCATTGTATGCATTTGATTGTGAAATTTTTCTGTACTTCGATACAGTGATATGATACGGCAGTGAAAAAAAGGAATCATTCTACATTTTGTTCTCAAATTTAAAGTAAACAAAGATTACAGGTTTGTAAACGAACGTCTCACCTGTCTCCTGTCTCATCTTCTGTCAATAAAGAATAATTCTACACATGAAGTACGCTCTGCTGAACAAACAAACTTTTTTTACATGTAATTGAAACCAATTATTCACGGTCGATAACGGAAGATAACGATTTTTTCGAAAATAGTAGACGCCCCCTGCTAAAACTGACAAGTGTCGGGAAAATGATGCTAATATCTTAAGATACCCTCTTATTTAGGGTGAATCTGAGATGAAATATTGTTACTTGTAGTATCACTGATACGGGCTGGCTTCTCTGACAGCCTTGCTGATTAGGAATGCATATCTGGAATTTTCGCCTAAATCCTTAAGAACGTGACACAGAGACGGACGGGCCAACCAACCAAGCAACACTGGACTATTATTATATAATGGGACACTCATAAATTCGCGTATTTCAACTCATAATCTGGCCTGGTCAACACTTTCTGATGGCGCATTGTCGAACCCAAAGCTACATCTTGCCTCATATGCATGAAGTCTTTTTGTGACGGCTGCGGATGCGGGTCCACTTCATCCCCAATTGGGGGCCGTGGGAAGGCGGCATCACGCGGGACTTGAGTGGGACCGAGGCAGCGCTTCCTTCCTCATTTGTGGATGCCAACTCAAATTGTATTTTAGCGACATAGAACCTATTAATACTTACGTATATATTTTAAGATTACTCTTAAAAACTATCCAGAACAAATTGAGAATTTCAGTTTTGTAGTGTGTTTGACTTATTCTCCAAAATAAACAGCGGATATATATAATGGGCGATGCATGAGCGTTTGTATGAATATTTTCAAATTATATTCTAAGGTAACAATTAATGAAGTTCCTCATTAATATCCTCAAGACATATGTTCAGAAAATCTCCGTGCTCAAATAACACTAAATTGGGACAACAAACTCATATCTCGCCCTAACCGACATCAGCGCTTCCGTTACTAACATCACACCAACATATGCATGATAATTTTCACTTTCTTAATTAATAAAGCAAAAAACATTGACCTAACTAGCACAAGTAGTACTAAAATAATCAAGCTAAAACTATGACATGAAAAACGAATTCACACATTTTCTGCTCCCTCTTGCATATTTCCAACTATAGCGATGGCTGCGGGAACACTATGATTGCTTCTAATTATTTATAAGGTCTCTTAACGAAACATGTGGTGGGATAGAGCACCAGCGTGTAGGTAGAGCATACGCAGCATGTGTGACTCGTTTTNAGAGCATATGCAGCATGTATGACTCGTTCTGCCCAGTCCTTTGTACTCTCCGAAGCTGCTTCGCTTACAGTGATGATGTTCTTCTAGTTCAAATTTACATTCAACATGCACTCGTTTATTATCGACGCTATACGTTAATTTTCCACCATATTTATTCAACTATGCATAATTCAATAACCTTGCGAATTCCAATTACCATATTTAAGCATGTATGTACATATATTGGCCGAATGTTCACCAGTAGCATCTGACATAAATCTGCGTAGTCTGAATTTTTCGCCTCCCTATTAATAAATTCATTTAAAGATTGATCAAAATTCTTGGGAGGCAACTATAAATTAGATACCTCGGCGAAAAAGTTAGACTGGGTAATATAGTGATAATCTTTTATTGCGAGCTATATTGGTATGGCTTCTACTTGACTTGCATCGATTGAAGTGTGTGAGTAAAGATAGTAGTTATTATTTTTATTTATTTTTTCGTTTTTTTTATGGGACGCTGCTCAACACAGAGAAATTCAGTCAATGATGACAACTGTTGCACGAAATTTAATGTGAACTTCTGTACCTCTTACCCGTTAACTGCTGCATTCAAGTTTGAACTGTATATTCATGCATTTCAATTACCCATCATTGTACGTTTTCGTCAAATAAAATAAAGCATTTAAACGCAGAAGAAAATTGTACATTGCTAGAGGAAATTTAGACTGTTCTATGACAGGTTCATCAAATGAAATACGTACAAATTCTGAAACGCTGATAAATAAAGAGCACATAACTGCGTGAGGAGTCAAGTTGAAATTTTTCGAATAAGCTCAGTCATATCGTGTTTTCTGAACACTGAAACGTACGGTATCCTCGACATGCTTGCATTTCACGTGCAAACGCACACTTTCCTGTATAGCGGATGACACAATCATGTTCAGCCTACTCCCGTATGGAAGTGAAAAGTATGATCCCTCTCTTTTTACTACTACCATACTCTATAAGTGCAAATGAACACTTGATTTCACCCCGTTCTCAAGTCGAGCAATCCATTGTATTGGAATTTATGCTAAGAAATCTATTCTGAGGATATCGCAGGCGATTTCGTTTTATAAAACCCGTGATGGAGATTGAAGAGAGTCCACAACAAGCTCAAATACACATGCTTCAAGTATGGCAGTGGCATGGAAGGTGAAAGCGCTCAGTGCGAGGTGTAATTAGCACAAAGCACAGGCACCGGACATGTGCAGAGGCGACAGGTCTGGCCGGGTTCTCCATAGGGCACGAGCGAGGCGTGAGTTACTGGAGTTGGCGAGTGGGTTGCCTGCGCGGCACAGATGAGCCCGATAGCAGCCTGACTTACGAGAGGAACGTGAGCGCCGTCCTCACGCACACACCTCGCGACGGTCACGCTGGACAAGACGCTTCCCCCACTCTCACGAGCTCTGCCTCACTTCTTGCGTCACTGTCTGTCTGGTGCTTGGAACCACACTTGGAACATGTCTAATTTTATTACTGACTCGGGCATGCAGGGCGAAGCCCATTAAATGAATCTTAACTCGCTTCAATGTCTGTTTTGAAGATCTCTGTTTTTGACTCTGATTGTGAATACTGACATAGATTTCTACAAAATTTTGCTCGTGAACTCTGAATTTTCTCTAACGTTTCGTCCCACTGCCATAGTTCTCTGTTCGATTCTGCCTCAATATCTGGTTCTCTTCACACTGATTAGCTCGTCATAAATATCTAGCAGATTCTCGTGCTTCACTTTACGATCGTGTGTATTTTTGACACCCGCCTTGTTACTTTATTTGCACTCGGGTTTTATGACTTAGCTATGTTTGGACGCCAAAGAAGGTTATGCTGACTGCAGCACTGGACAAAATTATTTAGTTTTTGAAGCTTTCTTGCTCCAACTTTCTGCAGCACATTGTGTTCCTGTAAAAGCCTCAAAAAATACAAATACTCATCCAAACATATCTGTTTCATTTTATTAAGATACTCATCTTATATATTCTAGCCACAATTTTACAGGTTTCTCATTCAGCATACGCTCATACGCAAAGATGACCATCGTACATCAAAAACAAATTTGATTCGTTCTCTTCTGAAAGATGCGCTGCGACCCGCTGTGTGCGGCGATCTCCCCACACCCATAGACTAAATTTGTTTCCTTGATACGCGCCTGTGCGGGTGAGAGCTGCCTAGGGCAGACAAACTGGGTTGGAGTCGCGGGCGTGAAAGAAAGAAAAACGAATGAAAAAACGTTTGCTACGAAATCAGTCACATGCAAAGCATGGAGCCTGCCGGGTTTTAAATTAGTAAGACTACTACCTTAAAAATAAGTGGAGAAGGCCCATTATGACTTCTATAGTTGTGATCTAATCGTGCTGCTGCAGAGGTAATTAACCCGTTAACTAAATATGAACGAAAAAAATCGTGTGATTCTTTGTACATACCTGATACATCTATAAAATTATAGTTGAAAAATGAGCTAGAAAATGAAAAAAAGACAAAATTATTTTGAACTATACAGAGTTAAGTATTGAAAATTTGAATTTCAGTTTTGGTAATTAAAACTTGGATATATTTGTAATCTCTGGTGCTTACAAAATATGTATTGACGGTGTCATGCAGTTTTACTGAACAAACTTATGTCATTTTGAAAAAAAGAGAAGAACATTGATTTCGATGGAAGTGACACACGTCTTTTGGAAAATCACATTCTCAATTAATATGAATAAAGAGCTGAAATAAAAATGTAAATCACTTTACTAATACAGACTTTGACTTCTAATATGGTAGCTGATCGCTCACTGTGATCAGATGATAGTAGTCAAAAACTTAAATCATTGTACAAATACCTGGAATATTTCGTCGTGCTCGATAAAATCCAAAGTCACACACGAAAAAAAGACTCGAAACCGAGAAAACAGAGCTTAACATGTGACTAGGTACCCATATATGTAGAATGAAACTGTGATGTCCTAAAGTAGAGTTATGGTACATGAAAATAGCAATAGTTTTACATCTCTCGATCCTTGTGAAATATTACGAAATGTTGCAGGTGACAGAAAGGAATTGGAACGTAAATGGTGGGGCATGCGAGCGTAAAAAGCTTACACATCGGTAAGTTTAAACACAATGAGGTATCGATAATTCAAGTAGAGGTTAAGAGGCGGCAAAATCTCGATAGGTTCGAAATTCGTTCATTTCTGTAGGTCATTCTACCGCTTCAGTATAACGTGTGCATTGTTCAACTATCATAATATACATATTATCAATTGAAAAATTGGAAGAGGCTGAATTTGGACTTAGTACGTAAGGTGTGATTGAAAACAAAATAGCAATAGTCAAGAATAGTTTGCAGAATAAGTCAATGGGTATACAAAGTCATTTCACTTTGGTTCAAACAGGCAGAAATTTTTTAAATACTGAAAAAGTTTGAAGAACTAATGTGCTGTCGTCAGGCAATTCACAAACGGCAGAAACTGATGTTTTTTGGATCGTAATGGGTGCAATTTCTTGAGAATTACAATATGTATATCCTCAGAGATTAATCGAGTTATCAGCGCATGATTACCTGTACTGCGCCGTATGGTCCATCAAATAAGTTCATTAACCAATACGAATGACCGTCAAGAATTATGAACATTAGAAATAATTTAGTTCAGTCTTCAATTTTTATTATTTGTCCAAGACTAGTGTGAACATGCATACAAATGCAATAAATGCGAACGCGTGGTTTCAAAATATTCCGTTCATTTAAAGTTGGTCGTCCTTCTATGAAAAAATAGCTCGTAAGTAAAATGAGCGGACATGTTGGATGTTCCTGCTGCGACGAGCTTGGAGCTGCACTGTCGAATGCACCCTGTTTGTCTCAAGTTTTAATCCAATCTGTAGATCTGTGATTTTAACCCCCAGACGACCTCCCTCGCGTGACCTGCAAGGCCCCTGAAGTACGAGAAGGAAATTCCCGAGAAGCTATAGTGCCCTACGTACGTGAGGGTTGCTGGAGGCTCACCGAGGCTGGAAATCGACTGAACTGTACGGAGGATTACATTCATGTTGACTGCACCTTACGTACGTTTTTAAATAAGAATTAATTCACTTGAGTAATTCTAGTATGTCGCTCAGTTGAATATGTGCACGAACTGGCTATCGTGAATTCAGGGAACAAAACAACTCCTTGGCGGTAATTCTATTTGCGTGCACTACTGGCATAAGATGAAAACCTAATTTTTGTTCCCGACGTTACCGAGCACCAAAGCTCGAAAACAAGCTCGGAAATGTTGGACCATTTCCAACAACAGAATCAGCACGACTCAATGACAGTCGCCAGCGGAGGTAATGGGTGGGCGATGCCGAGCATCTCCGTTCCGGCTGCGCAAGCTGATGTGAAAATGCCTGGGTACTCCGGACACCGAGGTGAACTTCTTCGCTTCGCTCAAACCCGAAACAAAAGACAAGCGGACGCTGCGTGCCTCCGTGAACGACATGCGCACTTCGCGCAGGCTTCAAACGCACGCGAGGTAATTTATGCGAGCCTACATACCCACTTTTAAGTAATTTGGCTGCGCAGCCAAAGTTAGACTCCACTGAGCACGTGCGCCGTCAGCATGAGGCTTCCATCTGGTGCCGGGCTCGCATGAACGAGGAATGAGAAAACGCGTCGCTGTACGCACTTACATGCTCTTTGTAAATATGCGTATGAATGTGTTTTGAAAAAGCGTCGCGCTTTTGGGATATAGTTTTGGCTCGAAAATTATTGCAGTAATATCAATATTCATGAAAAATCCTAAATTTATCCGTTAGAAGTGAAGGTTATGCCCGAAATAGTCGGTAAATGCCAAGTAATTTGATGGAATATAAGTTTTTCATTCATTCTGATGCTACAAGTGCAAATTACAAACTTTTTTGCAACTCATTTCATTGGAAGTTGTAATTGAAAATGTGATAGATAATATGATTCATATCGACCTGTCTAGTTGAAATTCTCCGTCTCTGCTTATCAGATTACATATGTGCAAGAAAGAGACGTTAGCAATGAACTGAAATGAGAAATATACCACTGAAATTTTTTCCATGCAGTTTGATATTCGTTTTAATAAATTGCATCATATGAATGTGTTTGTATTCAAAGATTTTGCATTTTTCCAGCCATGGTAAATCTTTGTGCTCAATAACTTCTGGTTGATCTAATACTACATCATTATTTTATTTTTGTTATTTAACAGATTTTGGACAAGCGAGGAGAATATTGTGAAGCATTATGCACAAGGCTGCTAAGTATTAGGCAGTCCATCTTAAATAAGGCGGTCAACAAACAAATTATCAAACATAAATAATACAGTCAATAAACAAAATATTGAGCATAAATAAGGCAGTCAGTAAATAAAACATACAACATAAATAAGACAGGCAATAGCCAAAATATTAAGCATAAGCAATGCGGTCAATGAACAAATTGTCAATGATTTGCAAGAAGGTCAACAAATAAGATATCACGCATAAATAAGGCAGTCAGTGAATAAAATATCAAGCATAAGTAATACGGTCAACAGCCAAAATATCAAGTCTAAATAAGGCAGTCAGTAAATAAAATATCACGCAGGTCAACAACCAAAATAATAAGCATAAATAAGGCGGTTGAATATCATAGCTGTTGATCATGAATAAGGCGTTTGAGCATCAGGATGTTAAGATAATGCAAAGCATTTCATTCCATTCAAAACAAACAATCAAGGCCTTATAGTTATATATAACTAAGCTCTCCCGGATAAAAAATTAAACGGGTTCTTTTAATATGGTATTGGACCTCCACGAACACGAATAATGAAGACAATTCTGCTCGGCATTGAATCTACAAGTGTCCTAATGTACACCTGGTTGACTTTAAACTACTCTTTCTTCAACTGATCCTCTTGCAGCCACGAACTTCTCAGCGTCTAATTTATTGTTCGTTCTAGGTGGTCCCACAAATTTTATATTGGGTTCATGTTTGGTGACTTAACCAATCTGAATGCCTGACATATCCTGAATGACTGCCTTGATAATTAATGGCAGTTCTACCCCGATGCACCCGGCAGTTATCATCATGAATGAAAGGCAGAGAAACATGCCTTGCTTCATTCTGATATTGTACAAATGGCAAAACTCGGTTACCTAGCAACTCAATGAAGCCATACTGGCTCAATTTGACGGATACTTCAACTAAGGGAGCACTTCTATGTAGTTGAAACTGCTCCGGAACATGGCAAACACTCCTCCTTGTATCCCCTCCATGAGGTCTTCGCTGAGCACGGCTGCAAACATCAGCGGTATAGTAACAGAATTGTATTTCAACTGATCACAGGACACTTCTCCATCCCTCTACAGTCCATTGCGCGTATACTTGACCTAGTTTAAATGAGTTGTCATTAGAGAATGAGTTAATATCGACCGTTTACGAGCCACCCTATTCCATATATTTATTGCACGGAGTTCCCTACGGCGAGTTCGTTCAGAAAAAGCAAGAGAAGGACCATCATTGTTGTTTCGAGGTAGTTCCATCATTGATGCTATGCAGTTCCGGTCAACAATTCGGAAAACACGATGGTGGTCTTTATCGGTTAGAATTTTCTTCTAATCAGAATTTTGCAATGAATTACCGTACATACAGAATTGTTTCCATTGTTCGCAAACCCACAAAACAGTGCGACATGAAACAACAGAGAATTTCGCTACTTCCTTCACTCGGTGTCCCTCAGCCCGACCAAATGCAATAACCTCTCTTCCCTATTGCGAGACATCTTGCTTTCGTCCCATTGTCTTGGAGAAACTAAGAAACCGGTCTATACTTTACCAGCTCTGAATAAAGACTGAAGTCTGTTCAGTATTCGTATAAAACCAAAACTTCAGTCATAATTTTAAACACCGATTTAAGACCGTTATAAATAACTGGAGCTTGAAAAATTATAGGTGACTAATTTCTTGTCCAGAGGGCTCAGAAGGCTGTCATGCATAAATAAGTACAAGGCTTTCAAGCATAACACTACAGAGTTATCCATTGTTAGAATTCGTGTTATGAAGGCACGAGTTTTACATTACCGTTGAATCATCGTACTCAAATTAAAATGTAATGAACTATACTGTATGATCACAATTTAAATGCCCCCGTAAATCAGCCAGCACAGGGCACCATCTCATTTGAGGAAACCAAACGGACTCGAATGCCTGTCCTCGAAATGAACCTCACTGGGAACATTAGAAATTGAGAATATTTCTGGACTCATTCGCTCGTTGATTGGGCACTGAAGTAGAGGTCACGTACGAGCCTGGTATTGAGTGAGAATGAGGAAAATACTATGAAAGTGGGGATTTCGAAGTATAAGCTGCGATTGAGTTGAAATTAATAACCATGAGATTATTATTAAACGCTTCCTCCTCCTCCTACAGAATAACGTTTAAATTGAAGAAAAGGTAGCTGAGTCACTGCAAAATAGCAAGTATATGCAGCATGGAGCCGCGTACCGATTAATGATTAGCATTGCAGAGCTAGGTTATCATAATATTACTAGGATAGAAAATATTTCCCTTCACTCAATGAGCAATATATTCTTCATAATAAATATGTACATTTCTTCCAGAAAATTCCTTGCTTTTAGAAGTATTGTAAGGGGCATTGCAACATTTCAAAGATATGAAATTATTTGTATTACACAGTCGCAATTCAATGTGAAGCAAAAAAATCAAAACCCATTTTCAAATTAGTATATTTCAAAAAATAATTAGACTTTCCTAAAACACTGTTTTACACGTTTAAATTTTCTGTATTTATATTGAAAATTTAATAAGATTAAATCTAAAACTATATACATATGTATATAAATTCAGGAGCAAATTAAGCAAGAGGAAAAAATGCTCGAGCAACTACGTACAATTATTTTATAAATAACTGATCTGAGTCAAATATATCAAAACAAATTTAATTGGTGGTAGTGGATTCAGAATAGTACTCCAGCACATAAAAGATGTTTAGTGCGATAATTGCTACAGAATATTTTCACAAGTCGTATTATTTCAGTGAACCAAAATCACGGAACCTGGCAACTTGCGAATTTTTCTTGTGGGGACATTTCAGGAGCGAAGTGCTCTTCTCTCCTCCCTAAACCACAGACGGTTTGAAAAAAAAAGGATTGAAAATGAAGTTAATTTACTGAAAGAAAATCAAGATTTGGTATATAAAAGAATTATTACAGAAATGTGAAGAAGATTAAAAGTATATGTGTAGATAAAAATGGAGGACATGTTGAGGGAAATTAACCTCCCACCTTTGAAATAAAAATTGCAGGGTTCCAAAAAAACACACACACAAAACCGTGTTTTCAGGAAACTTCTAACACTAATAGCTTGTAAAACATAATAATTCGAAAACGAGTTTGCTTTTAATAGCACAACCGCCGTAAAAACATTTTGGTATAAAGTTATTATACATCCTCGCGCAAGTACTTTTTTTTTCTTTTGCTTAATTCGGTACAGAATTTGGAATTTTATTGGATCCTTATGGAATATTCAGCATATATTATGAAAAAGTAAATATATAAAACAGTATTTTCACAAAATGTCTGGCTTTTACGTTTGCAAAATATACTAGTTTGAAAATGGGTTGCCTTTTTTTCGCCAACCTGTGTAACTCATATCAACGTTACGGATAAATTGTATAGTACTTTAAGTGCAATTATATTGAATAGCACTTTTATTGGAATGGCTAACGCGTCAAATTTAGCTGAAAGGGTTCAATTGAACAATAGGAAATTGAAATTAATGAACCTACTGTTCAGTGAAGAGGATTAGGATGACGTCGAGAGCAAACGCGTTAATTAACAATTACAGTCGTTCGCCGCATAGAGCAGTATCAGCTAGAGCGAGTATCAAATAGCATGCAAAATTTTTGTGTCATAAGCGTGTTATAAGAAGCAAAAAACAAGTCTAGAGAAATAACGAGTTAAGTTGTGAAAAAAAAATACTTTAAATTATTTAGCAGAAACGAGCGGGACCCGTTAAAATTGTAGTTTTTGGTAGAGCCATATTTTAAGTGTTTATGTTTTTAATCCATAACACCATATTTTAAAAAAACTTCATAACTTTTAGTTTGATATTAAATTTAAATCCACTACCTAATATCGGCAATCGAAGGAGACGGAATTTTTAACCTTTACGACATTGTTTCGCTGTGGACAGACGGGATATTATCGTCGTATGTAGCTAAGATAAAATTTTTCCATTGATCCATGTATTTCATACTTGCATTATTATCTTAACATCGATCTCAGTTACTGTGCTAGTGTCATTCGTTCTCCCTGTTTGTCTTTTTAGTTTCTCGAATAATGAAACAAATATTAAAATAGTCGGATCCAAGAACCATGACACTAAATTGACTGAATTTAGCATTTAATGAAAGTTAAATATGTATAAATAAAAATGTGAACGCTCGTTTGTTCAAAATCCCTAATCACCGAAAGTTCTTCACCGATCGATTTGAAATTTTGACAGAACGTTGCATTCGAATGAGTGCGTGTTTTTATATGCATGCTCTCGGAATTGTTTACAAAAGTTTTTTTTTAAATACATCGCTTTTTGAAAGACACCGCCACCTGTGTTTTTTTTCCTTTTCTGTTTAACCCGACCGAGCCTCTGCAACCCGCGGCCGGGTGCAGCTGGTGGGCTGTAGTGCAAGGAACGAAAATAACGCCGCTCTTCGACTTAAGGTGCCTTTGCTTACGCCTCGACTTGAACAGAATTATCGTATATTTCAGCTTTCTCATTTAGGTAACCCTGAGTACAATTTATACTAGTATTTTCAATTTCTATGTACTGTATATATATATGTATAGTTCGTGCAATAAATATCCGCTACATGGTCGAAAGTTTATTTACCACAGTTAAGGAACAGTAAAGCAATTGAACATTAAATTAAACATCATGAAAATTTGTGTACGTTGGATATTAAATCGGAATAATGAAACATTAATACTATAAAGTATTTATATGATATCAATAAAGGTCTTAAATTATCGCCTCAAAAAGGATCGAACACACCCACTTAACTAATACGAAATAGATAATTAAATAGTCCTTGAACATCTCAGAGGGGTTTCAGTGACAGGAAGGCTGTAGAACCTTCTAGAAAAATAATCCCCTCCATCCACGTACAACTA